>JAKWJA010001029.1:0-44078 GCA_027704765.1 Solanum habrochaites | reverse complement strand
TTTGAGCTGGTTTTTCGTAATGTATACGATGCGATTTTTGTCTGTAAATCAAAAGCTTGTCTAATCTCTGTTTTGTTGCCTCTTTTTTGCCCAATATATTAGATTGATTTTATTTGTTTAAACCAGTAGAACTGTTAGGGGAAGGGTTGTTTGTCTAGAACTGAATTGCTTTGTCATAAATTTCTGAATATGAATAGTTAATATTCATTTTCAAGTTTAGTTACAATTCCTTTGAAGCAGTTTGCTAATGTCTTCGGTGTAATTGTTACAATCAATAATGGTTCTGATTATCAGTAAAGATGCATCACAGACTACTGCGGAATGCAAAAAACAAAGTCATTAAAAGTCTATGTTTGTCTATGAGCTTTGGTATGAGATTACTAGGTCCCATTATTAAATTCACATATTTTTTATGCCATACGCAAAGTATTTCTTTCTCAATTATCGATGTGAAACAAAATTAGTGATTTGAAAGTAATTTTATACAAATTGTGAATGTGCTAGGCGGGCCTGGTTGCGTTATTGATTATCAGGCATATAAGGAAAAAGAAGAAGGTAGAGTGCTTGTCTTATTAAAGTTCTTTCTTACAAGTTCATGTTATGAAGTGGTTTGATTAAATTGTTTCTTAAGGTTTAATTTTGGTTAATTGGAACGAGACGAAGCCATAATGTCCCACTATCTAGACTAAGTGATTCTTGATTTTGGATGTAGACGTTAAAGCTCTTAGTAGTGTTCCTTTAAAACCTCAAAATAAACCACAACCATTCTTCTCCTTGCTGTAGTTGTCTTTTTTTTTTCAGGGTTTGGCGGGGTTTGTTAACAGGGCCCATAGTTGGTAGTGTCCTTTATGTTTGCAGCAGCAGATAATCCTTTTGATGTTTTCAAGTAAGAGAGCGATACTAGATAAATACCAGCAAGGAGTGCACATTGCCATTAGGTCATGGACTTGAATATATGGTGATGGTTTTTATTTTTTCTTTTTTTGGGAAAATTTTAAAGAAAAAAAAAAAAAAAGTATGAAAAAGAAGCAGGAATAGTTTTATATATGTAGTGCGAGAAAGAGATGGCAGAATAAGTTCACATCTTTTACTTGAAATTCTTTGCGCATGTGACACAAACTAACTCTTGTAATCTTCTCTTCCATAGGATTCTCGCCAGGGATCACTGCCCCTAGTAATTAGCAATGACAAAAAGGAAAGTTAGTGAGGAATTTCAAATCAATTCAAATAATTCGCACCAAAAGTGATTTTGCAAGTGCAATAATTAAATCATTAATATTGACCTTACTAATCACTAATAAGATGAGAAATGTCTATGAAGTAAAAAAAAATTAAGGATTAAAAAGAACTGAACTGCACAGAGGACAAAAAAATTCGCGTGATGAGTGTGTTTTTTCTTTTTTTTTAAGCGTGGTCGTTTTTTCTCATATAAAACACCGCGCCCGGGAGTTGTCCTCCTTTATTATCTTCCTTATCAGTTCTCTACTTATGTTATCTGAGTGCATTCATGCAACCACAAGTGATTTACGAATTCTTGAAATTAAAGAACATGAATGCGTTCAATTCATTCTTAGGGTTCCGTATCAGTTATCATAATGGGTGGATTTGCATGTTGCCACATAGTTTCTTGAAATTTTAAACGAAAGGGGAATGTAACTGAGGATGTTCATTTGATACATACAACTTCTGTTGGCGGTAGTTACTATTTAATATAATGATTATGGTCACAAATACTTATCTGCATGATTTAAACTGTTAAGTCTTAATTTAAATATATGAAGTGATGTGTAGTAGATCGAACACTATGGAAGAACTTCATCAATTCGCGCATAAATAAAACTATATATGCTATGTAGTTCTCCTTACTTTATGAATATTTTTTAGGGAACAACTTACATTGCGTTAAGGATGCAACGACGGACAAACAGGGTGGAGATAATTATGTCCTAGAGTACCTTGTATAGCGGGGCGATGTAAAGGGGAAGTGGAACTTGGGAGGCGCGGCGCGGATAAGGCGAAACGTCCGAGCCATCGGAACAGGAACGATAAGGATTGCCAGAACGAGACGACGGGAAAATGATCAGAGGGCGGAGGGAAAGAAAGGGGAAGAGCTAACCCGTTAAGAATGCCCATAGCTGTACAGCCCTCGATCCATACCATTTTGCGATGCCATTGGGGGGGCGGGGAGACCTTCTCAGTTCTAGGGTAGCGACATAATTGTTTTACTACAGCGGGAGCGCCGGGTACGAAAGACAAAGGAGGTGAAGGAATAGCGGGTGACGTGCTGAAAGTGCAAACGACTGAAAGGGCAAAAGTGAATGTGGCACACGGAAAAATGAGCGTGTAGATGGAAAATAATTGTGGGTTTCTGATACACATGATAGAATTATTAGTAGCAAAAGTCTAATTTTCTTCCTTTTTCGTAACATTCATATAGAGAAGCTTTGAAGTTTAGGGAAGGAAGTGATTGAGGAAGTGCAAAGAGCGAGACATACGTAGGCATAGACCGTAAATGGGATAGAGTAGAGACAAGAGAAAGGGACAATAGTGATCCAAAGTGTATAAGAAGATTGGCAAAAGGTAAGGTTATTATATTAAAGTGTAGAAAACACAGGGATATCATTTTTTTTGTATAAAGGGATGAGTTGGATATAGTTACTACATAAAACACTAATTTAAAAGTGTGCACCCCCACCACGTTGACCCCCGTTGAACCACCCACCAACACCCCCCCCACCAACACAATTTCCCCCCAAAACGAATGGTCGAAAACTCCGAAAGCTTGATATGTTATCATCGTCTTTATGTTCTCTTGACCTTTGGTGTGGCGTATGTCATTCGCACCCACCCATAGAGAAAGGTTGCTCCAACCCCACCCCCCCCGCCACAATAGAGAGAAGAAGGGGAGAGCAAAAAGAAAGGAAAGGGAGAAAGAAAAAGAAGAGAGGGCAAAGAAAAAAGGGAAGCGGGGCCGAAGTAGGAAAAGGGAAGAGGGGGTGGGAAAAAGAGGGTTTTGAAATAGTTAGCTACCATAAAAAAATACTATTCGCCGCGTATTTGTCAAAATAAAAATTAATGGTCCAAGACTGATAGGCTTGATATTTATAATCTGTCGTTATTGTTCTCATTGAGCCTTTGGGTGTGGCTGTATTAATTTGTAGCCGAGTATTGTCTCAAGAAATAAGATAGGGGAGGAAAGATAACTGAAACATAAGAAAGGTCAAAGAAAACAAGCTTAATCTGTTTATAAAGAAAATCATAATAATTTATATTTAAAAAGGTTGAATAGTTGAACTACCATAAACACTACTCTTCCCAGTTCAAACATATAAATTAAATGGTACCAAGATGATATGCTGATATTGTTATCATCGTCTTTTTATGTTCTCTTGGACCTTTGGGCTTGTGGCTGTATCATTGTAGCAGAAGTGTCCAGAATAAGATAGGGAGGGAAAGATTAAATGAAACCAATGGTAAGAAGGTCAAAAGGAAAAAGTCTAAGTATTCAGACGAACACTGTAATTTATTATATTAAAAAAAAGGTTGAAGGATTTACTACCCAAATAAACTTCTACTCTTTGCCCAAGTTTCAAAATAAAATTTAATGGCCGAAGAACCTGATAGCGTGATATTGTTATCATCGTCTTATGTCTTGTGCCATTGATGGAAGGAGGGGGAGCGGTGGAGGACATGCCTCGTCATATTTTTTTGTAGAAGAATAGTCATTGTAAAATGAATTAAGAAGAGGAGAAAAGCTAATTTAAATGAAAAAATAAAGAAGGTCAAAGAAAAAGTTAATTATTCAGAACTGTAATATTTTATTTTAAAAAAAGGTTGAAATAGTACTACCATTAACACTACGCTTCCACAGTTTCATAAATAAAACTAATTGGTCCAAGACTGATAGCTTGAGATTGTGATCATCGTCTTTTGTCTCTTGACCTTTGGGTGTGGCTGGATTTAGTTTGGGAGCAGAAGAAGTGTCCACGAATAAGATAGGGCGGACACGATTCCATTTGTTCCCCAATAAGAGGCACAGGAAAGGTAAGTCTGTTCACCACTGGAATCATTTTATATTCACCACAAGATTGAAGTATTACTACCATAAACACTCTCTTCCCAGTTCACAAGAACTGATTTAATGGTCCAAGACTGATAGCGTGATATGTTATCATCGTTTAGGCTCTTGGCCTTGGGGTGGCTGTATTAATTCGTAGCAGAAGTGTCCAAGAAAAGAAGATTAGGAGAAAAGATTAAATGAAAACAGATAAGAAGGTCAAAGAAAAAGTTAATCATTCAGAACTGTAATGATTTATATTTTAAGAAAGGTTGAAGTATTTTAATACATAAACAACTCACTCTTCCCAGTTTCAAAATAAAATAATGGTCAAGACTGATAGCTTGATATTGTTATCATCGTCTTAGTTCTCTTGACCTTTGGTGTGGCTGTATCATTTGTAGCCCAGAAGGGTCCAAGAATAAAGATAGGGAGGAAACGTTAACATTTTGGAACAATAAGAAGGTCAAGAAAAGAGTTTAATCTGTTCCAAAACTGTATATATTATATTAAAAAAAGGTTGAATCGTTTACTACCATAAACACTACTTCTTCCCGTTTCCAAATAAAATTAATGGTCCAAGAATGATGAGCTTGCTAATGTTATCATCGTCTTTATTCTTCTTTTGACCTTCGGGTGTGGCTGTATTAATTTATAGCAAAGTGTCCAAGAAAAGATAGGGAGGCAGGATTAAATGATAAACATAAGAAGGTCAAAGAAGAAATAATCTGTCCAAATGATACTATAATATTTATATAAGTAATTATTAAAAAAGCTACTTGTAATCTAAGCAGAACATTATAAGTATAAACCTTGAAAGCGAATTCTATATTGAATAAGCCAGTTACAGAGGACATCAATGATACTCCCACACTTGAAAAAAATTTCGTAACTGCCCAAAGAGTTAATTAAAGCTCCAATTTCAAAACTCCCCTTTTCTCTGTTGTCTTTTGTGATTACTTTTGGGATTTGAAACTTAAGTCCTGGTTTAAAAGTTGAAATTGAGAAAAGGGAAATGGTTGTTCCCTGTCTCGGCTTTCTGATTCGAGGAGGAAAAAAGAAAACAAAAGACAATTATTGGAAGTTGCGGGGGAGAGGAGCTTGAGGTCAGCGCCTCCATCTTTCTAAAAGGACTTCTGGAGAAACTGGATGTGAGAACTCTCTCTTTTCTTTTCATTTCTTAAACCTAGGAAGTGAAAAGATAACGTAACAACCAAGGGGGATCAATTTTTCTATGAGATTCTGAAAAATTTAACTGACTTCCTACAATGGTTGAAATGTATTCTGTTCTGGTCAACAAGTGTTAGAATTTAGGACTAAGCTCCTTCAACTTAAGTTTATAATACATTAGATTCCTTGTGCCATTACTTATTACTGGTGCCTGAAAGTCAATTATGTGTACGTTTGCGTATAAGGACAAAATCAGGGCTTCGTGTTTTGGAATGAAAGGAAAATAAAAAGTGGGGAGGAGGAAATAGAAGAGATGTTTGACCTTGTGATGCGTTTCAAAAACTTCTTCTTTATTTTCTACAAGATATCTGATGTAGACTTCATTTGTTATTCTAAAGAAGTATTTTCAAGTATTTGACATGGTTCAATCACCTCTTTTTGGTCTATGCAATTTCAGAAGTTAGAGCATATTTTGTCACGGTGAACAAAATCCTCTTATATCGACGCGAGATGATTTTCGGCCTGCAATGGAGCACTGAGTTGTAGCTGGACTTCTACGACATTTCTGACATGGATTGAAGGTGTCAATTGCATTTGCATCAGTGAGATCATGAGAATTACAGACGCCAGATCAACCAGATAAGGATAGCCATACTTAAGCAGTTACAACTCATGACAATTGTCTTTGCCCAAATGGGAAACAGACTTGTTGCCAGTTTTCTTCTAACAAAACTGTTTTGCTATTTAATTGACGGTTCAGATTCTGTAGTATTTTGTGATCTCTGATTTTCTTGGATACAGCATAGCATTTTACATTCTCATAGTTTGTTCCTGCTCAATTGGTGGACAGGACTTTTTGAGCTTGCAGTGTTGGCGTTTGGGAAATTGTCTTTCTTGGATGGCCGTTGTTATTCAAAGGCTGTCTAATTATTTAAAGTTATGGCCAAATACGAAACAGCGTGGCTCATGTTGGAAAATATCATGTGGTTAATTGATGTTCAGATTGTTTCAACTTTCTCAATTGAGTATAAGTATATTTCCAATTTGTGTATGCATAGAAACCGTCTTCATTGCTGGCACCAACTAAGGAGATTTGTAAAATATTGTTATCTTCCCTCCCTTGTATCTATTTTCTTCTGCTATATTTTTCTGAAATTTCTCAAACACGGCTGCCTAGTCTGATTAAATATTCTATGTGAAGATTCTTAAACAGTCGATGTTAATGACTATTCGATTTGAAAATCTCAAAAGTATGATATTTATTTATCAAATATAACTCTTGACTCTTTAATTAGATATAGTTTTCGGGCACGAATTTTTGCGCGTGTAATTCATAATTGTAGATTCTTAAAAGATAATACTACTAAATAATAAAATATGTCTAATTGGAATTTCTTACTTTGGTATTTACTACTAATTGTGACACTCCAATTTCTACCTCCAAAGTGAATGCATCGAGATAATAATATGAGAAATTAATAAAATAAACTTTGTTAGAATTCAAAATAAAGTTTGCAGAGCAAAAGGAAAAAGAAACCAACTATCTAATTTACAGTTCTCGATTAGTTCCGTTTTATGGTCGAATGATGTTAGAAAAATAATGTAGATTAACTTTGAGTGAAAGGAAACAAAAACCTTTCAACTTTTTTACTTTGTCTTTGAATCTATTGATAATTCGAATGAAATGTGTTTAAAGGATTGTATGAAATTTTTAATCCACAAACACTTTAAACTAATAGTGTAGACATAAATATTTTAAAACTATGGATGTAAAAGTCTTATTAGTTTATATTTGTGAAAAATTAGGCAATATTTAGATGTCACTACTATTTTTATATAAAAGGATTGAATTTTCTCTCATACTACTGATCCACCATTAATCTAATATAAATGTTTCACCTTTTTTTGCCATAAAAATAAAAGAAAAGAGTAAACATCCTATGTTATCACTATTCTTTCTTAAAGATGAAATTAATGTATATGGTAAAATTATAAGTCGAAGCAAAAAGAAAAAAGAAAATGGTACAGATGGCAGATAATTAGGCATTTTATTTTGATTTGTCTTATAGTGAAACTGGTACATGTGACATACAAAAATTACAAATGTGAATTAGAGCACTTGTATAAAAACAAGAATTCAACTATAAGAAGAGAGACAAAATTCTTATTATAATTCTTACTTACAAATAAGTTTAATAAAACTAACACATCAAACTTCGGTGCTTCAGTAATTGAATTTGTCTATTCTCGTGATTGCAGACGGGAACTCACAATTTCACCTCAAAGTGTGACATTATTTCACATGGTTAGAGGCATACACACACGACTTGTAGAGTGGTAAATAATAAATTTTTCTTGAAAAAGTTAATTTATATGAACAAAATTATGGAAACATGTAAAAAGAACATTTATTATGTTAAAATAATATAAAAAAAGATAGAGATGAAATTTAATTTTAATGCTAATAATCTACTTTAATTTCTTGTCCTAAGGAATAATTACTCATTTTTATTTTTTTTACATTTTGTGTTAGAAATTCTGAAAGGTCAAGATTATGAAATGAGAATAAGAAGATTATCTTATATTATAGATCTATATATAAATATATTATATATATAATATAATATATATATATTGAAAATTATAAAAGTTTAATTTATTAGAGGAACAAAATGGTAATTCAACTTTATTTTGAGCGTCTGCTAATTAATAATACAGTCTCTGGGAACGTGCAATTCGCACGTTTATACCAAGTACTTAAAATAATTCTTCTATGACTAATGATAAAATTTAACTGACCATATATATATTACTATAGACTTCTTATTGGCCTACAAAAAAAAATCAAATACAATAGAAAACATAAAAATAACAAGTCCATAAGTTGAGATTAGAAATTTGCAAATTCGATAGTACTTTTCTGACATATATATGAGTACTCTAATTTAAAGACAAATACATATTGTAATGAAAAATTATTTATCTTGTACATATACTGGTTCGATCATGATCAGACCAAATGTGGTTAAAATTCATAGAACAGTGTATTTGATTCAAATAATGGGAAATTAAGAAAGTAAGCAAAAAAAAAGAGAAAAAAGGTGGGGTGGGTGTAAGGTATGGGGTTAATACGTACATGAAGCCGAAGACGGTGGAGAAAAAGACTCAAGCAACTGTGAATATTTTAACCAAATGAAATAGTAAAAAGACTTATTTATAAGTTGATTTTAAAAATAGTGAGAAAAGGACCATTTATGTGCGATGTGAGGACAAATCGAAGAAGATTCCACCTTATATAAGATGTTTGGATTCAAGATGTACAGAATATGCGCAGGTCCACAAAGCAATGATGTTTCATCTGTTCCGTAAGTATGATTTCTCCATAACTTGTAACCTTTGAACATAATTAGTGCTTTAGATGTTCCTGGGACTGTATCTTTCTGTTTATTTTTTTTTTTCTTTTACTATAGTTTATGTTAAAGAATTGTTTTTTTACATCACATGCATATGTCACTACCATTGTTTTGACATGATATGGTTATTCATTGAACTTGAGCAGATCAATGAAGAAGAGAACAGAAAGAATCCCCTCAACAAAAAAGGAACCTGGAGTCTCGTCATCCAAAAGGTTCTTTTGTCGTTGTATATTTTTTTCTGTAGTATTGCTCTCTAAACTGAATGTTCTGATGGTTTTGACAAGTTGGTTTTCTATCTTCAGGGCTAAAAGAAAAACCAAAAAGAGTTGCGTTGAATCCCTGGATATTCCAACTCTGGGTAAGATGAATGCTGCTGCTGATGTTGGTTGCGAAACAAGCAGTGGGGTAAAAGAACTCGTGGACAAGGAACAAGTTGCCTTTGAGAGCTCACTGGAGCTTGAAAGCCAACAAACTAACAAGGTCCTTTCTCCATCTGTGGAGTCTCTAAAATATTTTGCAAAATCATCATTGGCATTATACACCATTCTGATATGATTCCTTTTTTGGATTCAATATGTACAGAATCCCGAGACAGGTTCTCAAAGCAATGATGCTTCATCTGTTTCGTAAGTATTGATTTTCTCCATAACTTGTAACCTTGAACATAATCCTAGTTCTTTACATGTTCTTGGACTGTCAAGCTTTTGTTCTTTTACATACTATGGTTTATGTGAAAGTGGTTTGTTACATCAACTTTATATGTCACTACAATTGCTTTGACATGTTATGGTTATTCATTGAACTTGTCAGATCAATAAAGAGGAACAAAAGAAACCCCATCACCAAATAAAAGGAAACTGGAGTCTCGCATACCAAAAAGTGCTTTTGTCGTTGTATATTTTTCCTGTAGTAGTGCTCTCTAAACTGAAGTTCTGACGATTTTGACAAGTTGCGTTTCACTATCTAGGGCTAAAAGAAAGCACAAAGATTTGGGTTGAATCCTGGCAACTCCACTCTGGGTAAGATGAAACAAACTTTTTAATGAAAGAGGAAGATAGTTTGAAAATAGCTAAATTGAAGTAAATTCTTATTTCGTGGAGCGCACGTGTGTGTGTGTGTCTATGTAATAGTATCTATATATATATATATATCTAGTATATATATATAGATATCTATATATAACCGTTGCAAATATAGTTTACATAGCATTTTAACCATTCTAATATATCTATAAAATATAAGGAACAAACGTGCCAAATCACGTGTCTAGAACTAGTCTAAGTTATAAACCAAAAAGTATTGTGACGTGATATTCTATGATTTTCAAGTCATTAATCAAATGTTTGGAATTTGAGTCTTGAATTGAAAAATCTTAATAGAAAAGGGTTCCCTTCCGAATACAAAGCTAATTTAGAAAGTTAAATGTGAATGTAAGATGTGGGAGTGAAAAAAATTATTTTATTTAGAAAAATATAGATTGAGCATAATAAATAAATTTGATCAAAGTTAATATGCCATTCAAATTGTGATTGATTTCTTACCTTTCTTATTACAACAACACCTAGTCATAATGGTATGCATGAAGTAAAAAGTTTTCATTGGAATGGTTTTTTTTAGAAGAATAATGATCATATCATACATATATTATATATGGGGAAACTCCAATATCATATCAAAAATAAATTTGGTTGCAAAGATGATTGTATGTTGCTCTTCTACCTTCTATGTTTATTTTTATCTTTTCTCTTATCATTCTATTTTAATATTAAGTTTCTATGAAAAGAGTTATTGTCGTAACATTTGTTAGAGATTGTTGCATTTTTGACTACATACACTCATGTTATATTCATAAAATTTTATCGTCCTAACGATTTATTAAAAAAAATAGATGGGATATACGTGCAAGGCAGTGTGTTCAGAAACTAGTTCTATAATAATAATTTCCATCAAAATTATTTTATTAGAAAAATAATAGATTTTTATGATAATAAATTATTTTATCACATTTAATATACCATTAAAATGTGTTAGATTTTTTTACCTTTCATATTAATTATACAGCACCTAGTCAAATAGTTCAATGTGTGGCCAATGAAGTAAAAGTGATTCCAATTAATCGTCAAGCAAATTTTTCCCATTTAAAAGAAAAAAAAAGAGAAATAAAATACCAAATATATCAATCTTATAAGAAATGTCTAACATTGTATTTTTTTTAAAATTAATTTCTTTTTTGTCTTTTTCTTTTTCTCTATTAGATTTCGTAATTTAGTTTTAGTTTTATATGAACGTTTTATTGCCTTAAGTCTTTATTCTTATTTTGTCATTGTTACATTTTATTATTCATTACAATTTACATATATATTTTTATGAAATTTTAATCATTCTAACGTGTCTATAAAAATTCACTCACGTGCGAAACACGTGCTCATAATCTAATAAAATAGAAAAATACCATCATTCAAGTAATTTAAGTTCACTGTTCGACGGACAAAAGAGTCCAATAAATAGTGTCTCTCTATTTTTGTGTCTTAAAAAGGCACTTCCTTGAAACAAAGAATTTGGTGTTCAGAGAGACACATAGATGCAAATTGCGCAAAATTGCAAACTGTGTAAAACAAAAAAAAACGAAAGCACAACCACCTTTCAAAAAAGCTGTATAAAAAAATGCAATTAACGTGAGGGGTTTTTATGATGCCAATTTTTGTATTAATACCATTTGTTTGCATTATCTTTCTCACTTCTTAAATATAAAGTACTAGTTTTAATGTGTGTGTTTTTTTTGTGCTCTATATTTAAGATTGGTTTTATCAACTTTTTATCGGAAAGGTTGTTTGTTAGATATTTGATTCCTGGTTTTTTCTTATGTATCAGAGATGCTTTGTCTGTAAATCAAAGCTTTTTTTGTTCTTAATCTCTGTTTTGCCTCTTTTGTGCCCTAATTATTAGATGATTTTATCTTGTTTAACATTAAAACTTTTTAGGTGAAGGGTTGTTTTGTTTATAATGAATTGCTTTATATGAAATTTACTTACTCATTTTCAATTTATTACAATTCCTTTCTGCATTTTGTGACTGTATGCGTGTTAATTGTACATCTAATGGTTCTGATTTCAGTAAATGCATCGCATACTACTGGGAATGCAAAAACACATCTTAAAGTACTAATGTTTTCTTATGAGCTTTGGGATGAGATACTATGTCACATTATAAATTTCACATATTTATGCCATACTTCAAAGTTGTTACACATATTTGGAATTAGGAGAATACAGAAAATCGGAAATTAATTGAGCCACAACAAAATTAGTTAGTTAATACGAGTTAGTTAAATTATTAAGACTATTTTGAAACAGTTAGTAGTATTTTCCTTTCAACTAATCAATTGGAAATCCTATATAGTTCTAATTGTAAATGTTTTCAGCATGAATAACCATATAACTCATTTTCTCTCTTAAAATCTACATTTCCTTCTCTCATCTCTCTGTTTTCACCATTGTTCTTACTGTTTCTTTACAGTTTACTATCTTTCAATCCTCGAATCTTATTGATTCCTGCAATTGAGGTAACCTTGGTATTAACAAAGCTACACTTTCCTTGGCAACATGACAAAGATCAGGGAAAAGATTATCTGAAGCTTCTGGTACAGTGAAAGTATGTTATTGCGTGATTTGATCAGAAGGTATTATCAGAAGTGGGAAATCTTGGCATGGTGAAGTTTCAATTCCAAGAAATTGGATCGGTTGTAGTTGAATTAAGGGAACCATTACAGTTTCGGGGGAATCGCAGGGTAAAAACCACCAATTGATTCATCCAGAAAGGGAGGTGTCGGATGCAAGAGGGTGTTTGATGAAAGGTCTCAAAGGAGAAAAGTTCCCATAGGTTTCAACCCCTCACCATGTCTCATTTTCCATCGAGGTCAAGGATGGAGTTCTTGAGGTTTTTCTGAGAAGATCTTAGGTATTGGTTATTCAGGATAAACGTTCTTTATATGGAGAATAGTTCCTATGATGAGCGGATAGGAATTCAGCTTACAGTTTGAGGTGAGGCTGTTTCAATGGCTTTGTCATTCATGAAGTCCAGGCATACTTACATCACAACTTTGAATTAGTATATGTGTCCTCTGTGGTAAAGATTTGGGCAGACTACGATGATCCCATTGAGGAGATCAAGAAGGTGAAGCAAACAAGGGGACAGTGTGAGAAGGGGGTGGGTCGAGGGAAGGGTTGTTGTCCAAAGGACTATCCAGCATATTTGAGGTAATCTTGACAATGGTCAATCTGTCTCAAGAGAATGCCCTTAGCTGTTTCATTGGAGGTTAAACAGAGCTCAATATGGGCAAGTAAAATTTGGGGAATCCTCAGACTCTATCTCAGTGTCAAATAAGGCAAGAATGCAGAAGCTTATCTTGCTGCTATCAAACACCTGTAGCCCCGTGTCAGAATCATCAAGCAATAGAAGGTAAGGTGGGGGGGGGGGGGGGGGGGGGGGTGGGGGGGGGGGGGGGGGGGGGGGGGGGGGGGGGGGTGAAATTCTTCAGGCAGAAGTTTCAAAGCAAAAAATCAACACAACTAATACTACCGACTCCCAACTAGTGTGTACTTCAATCCACAAATTATAAGACACTATCAAAAAAAAAGGGGCAATAGAAAACTTTGAGTAAGAGGAATGAATGATAAGATTCCAAAGGTCTTTCTATTTTGTCTAGAAAGTTACATTTGGTCATAAATGCCAAGAACTTTAAACAGTTGTAATTTGTTGGAGGTTATGAATAGAAGAGTTAAGGAGGACTACAGAGGTTGGCATCAGGAAGAACAGAAAATGGAGATACAAGCTTTGGAGCGATGGAAATCTCTGTGTCTCGCTCTAAATTGATCAACTAGGTGTTATCATAACTTAAAGTTACTGGATACCTTCTAATAAACCCTCCATATTTTATTGACGACACCGAAGCTCTCACAACTTTATTTATCCCGAGTTTATAAAGGTGCTGGGATGTGAAGTAAAGATCTACTCTACCTCAAATGTGTTGCTGCAGCTAATGGAAATTGAACCTGCTATTGGAGGCAAGTATGCACAATCTCGGGGTTGCTGCAGGAGCTTAATCCAGCTGATTTTCTGCTATTACCATGGGTCTTGTGGGTATACTTGAGTGCATAGATTAACTGTTTGACTCTGGTATATATCAAGATGACTTTAGAACCTACAACTCTGGAATTCTGATTATCGTGGAGGAAACATTGTCTCAGGGTGTCAGGACGGCAGTTATTCTTCCTGGAGCTGGGAAATTTAGCTAAACTGTCAGGTTATCACTCTCAATTTGTTGCATGAGACAATTATTCCATGACATGAACACTGAGACCGCAGTGGGATGCACTGGGGAGACTCGGAATCCACCGATCAGGACCCTAGTTTGTTAGACTGTTGTTGCCGTAGTTTCAGCATTATGATGCCCTAAAGAGGTTACCTCCATTAGAGGAACTTTTGATCATAGAATTGTGTTTACACGTCAAGGTTTGAACCAGTGCTAACGCCCTTACAGGTACCCTTCTATTAGAAGGACATTAATTGAAAAATTTTGTTTTCAACATATGCTTGATCAAGGTGTAATACAACCAAGTTTGTAGTCCCTTTGCCTTTCCTGTGTGTTGGTGGGGAAGAAAGATGGAACTTGGAGAAGTATGTGGACTATAGAGATCTTAATAGTTACTGTGAAGAATAAGTTTCCAATTCCCATTGTTAAGACTTTATTAGATGAATTGGGAGGGCCAAGATCACGATTTTCAAAATTATCTTAGTCAGGATATCACCAACCTAATAATGGTTGTAGAGATGTGCCTAAAACAGCATTTATAACCATGAGGGACACTTTGAGTATTGGTGATGCCATTTGGCCTATCTACTGCACCATCAACATTTCCAGGCCTTATGAATTTTATTTTAAAGTTTTTTTAAGGAAACATGTATTATTCTTTCCCTTTGATGAATATTCTTATATAGGCAAGAACTTGGAGGACCCCTTGATACACCTCAGATCTTTTTTGAGGAATTGGGGCAAAACACAAATTATTCTGCAAAAGAGAGTAGTGTTTCTTTGGGGTACAGAGGATATAGTACTTTGCCCTTTCATAACTAATGGGAGTTGTTTAACTATCCACAAAAGGTGCAAGCAGTAAAAAATTGGCCTAAACCAGCCCCCTTAAGCAGTTTGAGAGGTTTTTGGGTCTAGCTGTTTATTACATAATTATTCATCCAGGATTTGGGGTCATTTCCTAGACCATTAACAGATCTATTGAAGAAAGACAATTTTAAGTGGGCAGAAGACTCACCATGGCTTTCGAACAATAAGATTCCCTGACCACAGCCCCTGTCTTAGCCTTGCCGGATGCTACCAAGACAATTTGTGGGTGAGACAGATTGCAAGTGGTTTATTGGTTTGGAGCTGTACCTTATCAGGAGGGTCCCATTCCTTCAATTGTAACTCTCTCTCTATAAAAATAGAGCATTTCTGTTTATGATAAGAAATTACTAGCTATGTTCAAGCTGTTACAAATTTTTTGGTTATAGGGGTTGGGGGTGGGGGGGGGGTTTATTAAATTTTTTGAATATTCCCTGGGAGATTGGTCTTCAACCATATCCCCTAATGACACGACCATTTATATTGCTATGGCGCTCCCTTCTTGTGGGGGGTGCCACCCTCTATGTTGGCGGGGCCGCCCCGCACCTGGGTCGATGTCTCTCCGTATCGGTGTGGTCAGAAGTGGTCCACCAGCAGAACGGAGCAAAAAGCGGGAGAAAAGGGCGGGATGGAACAAACAGACACACTAAAGCGCAGGGCTTAGGGGGGACAAGGTTATCCTGGTGACTATAATATGGAATACCAGAAGGTCAGAGAGAACAAGGTAGCAGGGCCTTTCAAGATCACTGGGGCTGAGGGTGGACGGGGTAATTGTCTAATACCATCTGATTCCGTCAAGCTATTGTTGATAGTTGTGTATGGCATGTGAGCTTAAAATTTTAATTGAGCAATTAAAGGTTGATCCAACAGCGTGTAACCATCACTTGGCAACAAAATCAATTGAGAAGGGAAAGGAATACTAGTTTTTTGGTATGTCCCTCGTTGAGAGGCAGATCCATGAGCTCTATGGCATTCTTCCCCTCAGGAGGCCATTCTGGGGTGGAAGCTACTTTGAAGAGGTTGCTCACATTTTCTACTGGAAGGGCCTTAGAAATGATGTGGCAGGAGTTTGTTCGAAGTGTGATATTGTCAATGAACAAGTCTGACTTAGTAGGCATATCCGGGTCTGTTTGCAGGCCTCTTCCATTCCTGAGTTGTATGGTCACAAATATATGGATTTTATTTGGTCTTCCAAGTCAATGTATGAAGTGATCTTGGTCGTGGTAGATAGATTAAGCAGTATGGCTCATTTTTATGCCTCTCAAACACCTTATACTGCCAAATCTGTTAGCTGGGGTATTATTGATACTGTTAAGGTACATGGACTACCTTCTGCAATCACAAGTGATATGATGTTTGTTGTTTTTAATTCTTTTTGCAGGTCCTTGTTTACTATACAAGGCGTTCAAATAAACCTCATCGCCGACCATCCGCAATCAAGATGGCCAGACTGAGTGTTGAACAGGTGTTCCTAGAACCTACTTAATGTGTTTCTGTAATGAGGATGCTACCAATTGGTTTCTTGCTAGCCATGGCAGAATATTGGTACAACCCCTCTTATAATTCTGCTATACAGACTACGCCCTATGAGTCACTCTGGCCGACCACCACTTTACATCTACCATACCTACCAGGAGAATCAAATTCCGCATAGGTAGGATAATATATTGCTCAACAGGGAATTGAAGCTACACTTACTTAGCCCCATATGTTGAGTCACAACTTCGGATGAATCAACAGGCAGATTTTCAAAAGTGACAGGGGGGTTAACGCTGGTGATTGGGTGTATTTCAAAATTCAGCATATAACAGACAACTGTGTCAGCTCAACAATTTCACAAACTTGTTGGCAAGTATTATGCCATTTCAAGTGCTCACAAGAGTGGACCTATTGCTACACATTTCTATTTCCATATTCAGTTAAAATTCATCCTCGCCATGTATCACTATTGAAGAAACCATGAAGTCCTGCTCGCATTTCCTACCCCCTGTACTTGATATGCTAACCCTCATTTCCTGTGCCTGGGTTTTTTTACCAAAGAAGAATGGTGAAAAAAGGCCATAAAAGTTGTAGCCCAAGTTCTAGTTAAATGGGAAGGGTTTGCCGGCGGATGATGAACTGGGAGTTTTACAATGCTTAAAGGTCAGGATTTACTCTTTTGATCCTTGAGGACAATGAATCTGTTTGGGAAAGGGAAGTAATTTTACACATATTTGGAATTAGGATGAATACAAAAAATCAGGAATTCGTGAGCCACACAGATTAGTTAGTTAATACCGCGTTAGTTTAAAGTTTGGTTACGACTATTGCTGAACCGTTAGTAGATATTTTCCTTTCAACTAATTCAATTGTAATCTTATATAGTTCTGAATTGTAGGTTTCAGCATGAATATACAATATAACTCATTTCTCTTTAAATCTACATTTTCCTCTTCTCTCTTCTCTGTTTTTTCCTTGTTTCTTAACTGTTCTTTAGCAGTTACTTTCTTTCACTCCTCGAATCTTAGTTGCTTCCTGCAATTGAGGTAACCAAAGTTATTTCTTCTCAATTATCGATGTGAAAAAAAATTATGTATTGAACAAGTATTTTATACAATTGTGAATGTGCAGGCGCCTTGGTTGCGTTATTGATTCATCTCGTCTCTAAGGAAAAAGAAGAAGGTTAGAGTGCTTTTTTTATTAAAGTTCTTTCCTTACAAGTCAATGTCTTGAAGTGTTTGGATTAAATGTTTCTTAGGTTAATTTGAGTTTTAATTGGGGAACGAACCAACCATAATGTCCCACTTCTCTAGACTATTGTGATTCTTGATTTTATGTTATACGTTTAAAGGGCTCTTAAGTAGTGGTTCTTGAAAAAACCATAGTATAAACAACCAACCATTCTCTCCTTTTGTAGTTTGTTCTTCAGGTTTGGCTGGGGTGTTAACAGGTTTTTCCCCTATTGTAGTTTTCTTTATGCTGCAGCAGTAGATTATCTTTGATGTTTTCAAGTAGAGAGGAGCGATACTAGATAAACCGCAAGAAGTCAACATTGCCACTGAAGAAATGTGAGTGTTTTTATGGAAAAAAATTTTAATTATGAAAAAGAAGCAGAATAGTTTATTATATGTAGGACGGAGACAGAGGCAGAAGAAGTTCACATCTTTTACTGATCTTGCGCATGTGACACAAACCAGCTATTGTAATCTTTCTCTTCCATAGATTCTCGTCATGGATCACCTCCCCTCGTAATTAGCCAAGTGAAAAAAAAGGCAGTGTAGTGATGAATTTACAAACAATTCAATAATTCGCACCAAAATTGATTTGCAATGCACTACTAAATCATAAATTACTTACTATCTATAAGATAGAAATGTCTATAATTAAAACTCTGTAATGCTTAAAAAACAGAAAGACAAAAAAACGTGTGAAGTTGCGTTTTTCTTTTTTTTAATGAGTGGTAGGGGTTTCCATATAAAAACACCGCTCCCGAGAGTTGTCCTCATTTTTCATCTTCTTAATCAGTTCCTCTCCTTATGATTATCTGTGCATCATGCAACCAACAAGTGATTTAATAAGTCTTGAAATTTAAAGGATCATGAACTGCGTCAATTCATTGCTTAGGGTTCCGTATCAGTATAATAATGGGTGGAATTTCATGTTGCCATCATAGTTTCGTGAAAGTTAACAAAGGGGAAGGTAAACTAAGGATTCCAATGAACAATACAAACTTATAGTTGGCGGGTATTTCTATTAAAATAAGATGGTACAAATACTATCTGACTGATGAAACTGTTAAGTCTCTCATAAATCTCTGACCTGTGGATGCTTAGTACTCTCATAGGAAAAATCATAATTGAATAAACTTAATATGCGATGTACTTCTCCTACTTTTATTAAGATTTTTTAGGGAACAACTTAAAGTGCGTTAAGGAGGCAACGACGGCAAAATCTGTGGAGAAATTATGCTTCTAATCGACCTTGTATAGCGGGCGATGTAAAAATTTTAAGTTAACTGGCTTTCTCGCTTCGTTACCTTTCGTAGTAGTATATTCTATTTTGATATAAAATCTTTGCTTTTACTTTTAATCGGGGGACCCTCGAAGTTCTAGGGTAGCGACATAATTGTTTTACTCAGTGTTTTTTTTAGAATAAAAGCTTTTATGCAATGGGTTGTTACAGTATCGATGACTTACCCTAATTTATTTCAAAAGACTTGATGCAAATTATTTGGGTTATTCTTGATACAGATAGGATTATAGTACAAGTCTTAATTTCTTCTTTCGTAAAATTTCCTATAGAAGGGCTTGACGTTTAGGGAGAATAGTTTCGTAAGTCACTTATAAAATATTTTAGATTTATTGTCTCTCTATAGAAATCTTCATTTTTACATATAAGAGATATGAAAAGGTCAGTTTCTTCTATTCAATTGTAGACAGAGATCTATTTTTTGTATAAAAGAATGGTTGATATAGTTACTACCATAAACACTACTCTTCCCCCCCGTTCAAAAATAAAATTAATGTCGAAAATGATAGCTTGATATTGTTATAATCGTCTGTATGTTCTCTTGACCTTTGGGTTGGGCGATGTATTCATTCGTAAGCAGAAGTGTCCACGATAAGATAGGGGAGAAAAGATTAAATGAAACAATGAAGAAGGGTCAAAGAAAAAGTTAATTGTTCAGAAATGTAATATTTATATTAAAAGGTTGAAATAGTTACACCATAAAACTACTATTCCCTGGTTTCAAAATAAAATAAGGTCCAAGACTGATAGCTTGATATTGGTATCATCGTCGTATGTTCTCTTGAACCTTTGGGTGTGGTGTATTCATTTGTAAGCCGCAAAGTGTCCAAGAATAAAGATCGGGAGGAAAGATAAATGAAACAATAAGAAGGGCAAAGAAAAAGTTAATTGTTCAAAACTATAATAATTTATATTAAAAAAGGTTGAAGTAGTGTACTACCATAAACACGACTCTTCCCAGTCTCAAAATAAAAATTAATGAGTCCAAGGACGATAGCTTGATATTGTTTCATCGTCTTTAGGTTCTCTGACCTTTGGGTTGTGGCTGTAGTCAGTCGTAGCAGAAGTGTCCAAGAATAAGATGGGAGGAAAGATTAAATGAAAACAAGAAGAAGGTCAAAGAAAAAGTTAAACCTCTCTTCAGAACTGTAATATTTTATATTAAAAAAAGGTTATAGTATTTACTTACCATAATCCACTACTCTTCCCAGTTTCAAACTAAATTAATTGGTCCAAGACTGATAGCTTGATATTGTATCATCGTTCTTATGTTCTTTTGACCTTGGGTGTGTGGTGTTATCATTCGTAGCCAAAGTGTTCCCAAGAATAGATAGGGAGAAAAAGATAAATGAAACCAATAGAAGGTCAAAGAAAAAGTTAATCTATTCAGACGGTAATATTTTATATTAAAAAGAGGTTGAAATAGTTACTACCATAAAACACTCTATTCTAGTTTCAAAATAAAAGTAATGGTCCAAGGATTGATAGCATTGATATTGTTAGTCCATCGTCTTTATGTTCTCTTGATCTCTGTTTTTTTTGTTTTCTCTTTTTTTTTTTTTTTTTTTTTGGGTTGTGTGGTTGTATTTGCATTCGTAGCAGAAGTGTCCAAGAATAAGATAAGGAGGAAAGATTAAATGAAACAATAAGAAGTCAAAGGAAAAAAGTTAATTTGGTGAAACTGTAATATGTTATATAAAAAAAGGGTTGAAATAGTTACTACATAAATACTACCCATCTCCCAGTTCAAAGAAATTAATGGTCCCAAGACTGATAGCTTGATATTGTTATCATCGTCTTTAGTTTTCTCTCCTGAACTTTGGATGGGGCTGTATTCAGTCGTAGCAGAGTGTCAGAATAAGATAGGGAGCGAAAGATTTAAATGAAAAAAATTTAAGAAGGTCAAATAAAAAGTTTAACTCTATTCAGGAACTGAATATTTATATTAAAAAAAAAGTTGAAGAGTTAATACCATAAAACACTACCTCTTCCAGTTTCAAAATAAAATTAATGGTCCAAGATGATAGCTGCTATTGTTATCTCGTCATTCTTCTTTTGACCTTGGGTGTGGCTGTATTCATTTATAGAACAAGTGTCCAAGAAAAGATAGGGAAGGAAGGATTAATGAAACATAAGAAGGTCAAAGAAAGAAATTAATATTTCAAATTACTATGATATTTGATATAAAAAAATTATCAAAAATATTACTGTAATCTAAGCAGAAAATTATAGTATAAACCTTGGAAGCGAAATTCCTATTATGAAATAAAGCAGTTAAGACGACCCAAAAAAAAATTATACTCCACACTTTGAAAATTTTTCCGTAAACTGCCCAAAGAGTTAATTCATAATGCTCAAATTTTCCATAAAATCACCTATTTGTGTTCTGTTGTCCTTTGGTGATTACTTTTGGGATTTGAAACTAGCCTGGTTTCAAAGTTGCTGGAGAAAATGAAATGGTTTCCTGTCTCGGCTTCTGTTCTGAGGAGGAACACCAAACAAAAGCCTTCTTGAAGTTGGGAGTGAGCTGATTCAGCAGCTCATCTTCTAAAGAGGGATCTTATGGAGAAAAGGGATGTGAGATTCTCTCTTTTCTTTTTATCTTCTTTAAACCTATGAAGTGAAAAAAGTACGTAAAACCAAGGGGCTCAATTTGATCTATGAGAATCTAAAATCTTTATTATTGAAAAAATTATGAAAAAATTATAACGACTTCCTACAATGGTTGAAATTTATTTCTGGTGCTGGTAAACAATTTTAGTAATTCTAGGACTAGTTTCCTGCAACTTAAGTTTATCATAAAATTAGATTTCCTTGTGCCATTACTTATTTACTGGTCCGGAAAGTCAATTATGTTTACTGTTGTGTGTAAAGGACATAATCAGGCTCGGTTTTGGATGAAGGACTTAAAATGGGGAGAGAAAGAGAGAGATGTTTGACCTTGTGATTGCGTTTCAAACTTCCTTCTTTGATTTCACAAGATATCCTGATCTAGACTCATTTGTTATCTAAAGAAGTATTTTCAATGTATTTGACATGGTTCAATCACCTCTTTTTGGTGCAATTTTCAGAAGGTTAAGGCATCTTTTGTCACTGGTGAAGCAAATCCCCTCAATATCGACAGCGAGATGGCTTTCGGCCTCCTTGCAATGGAAAGCACTAGTTGCAGATGATTCTACGGCATTCTGGACTGGATGTGAACAGGATGTCAGTTGCATCTTGCCATCAGTGATATCATGAAGATTACAGCTCAGAATCAACCATATAAGGATAGCATACTTAAGGAAAGTACAAACTCATACAATTTTCTTTGCCCCAAAAATGGGGAAATCAGACTTGTTGCAAGTCTTTCTTCTAACAAAACTGTTTTGTCTATGAATGACAGTTAAGATCTGTAGTCTTTATGAATCTATGAGTTTCTTGGATACAATGAATAGAATTGTACATCTCATAGTTGGTTTCCTGCCTCAAAATGGGTGGATAGGACTTTTTTGAAGCTTGGCAGTGTTGGCGTTTGGGAAATTATCTTCTGGATGCCGCTGTGTTTTCAAAGGCTGTCTCAATTATTAAAAGTTATTGCCAAAGTATTCCGAAACAAGCTGTGCTCATGTTGGGATATCATGTTGGATACATGATTGTTCAGATGTTTCAACATTTTCTCAATGGTATAATGTATTTTCCATGTTGTTATGCATAGAAAAAACAGTCTCATTGCTGGCACCAACTAAAGGAGTATATAAATATTTGTTATCTCCCCCCTTGTATATATTATTTTCTATGTTGCTATTTTTTCGGAAATTTCTCAACAACCGGTTGCATTCTGATTAAATATTCTATCGTAAAATTCTTAAACATTATGTTAATGACTATCAAAAGATTTGAAATATGATAAGTATTGATATTTGATTTATCAAAAGATCACTCTTGGACTCTTAATTAGATACTGTTTTCGGGCACGCATTTTTGCGCGGTAATTTCATAATTGTATTATTTCTTAAAGATAATACTCCTAAATAATAAAAATGTCTAATTGAGGATTTCTTACTTTGTTTTAATACTAATTTGTGACACTCCAATGTTCTGACCTCCAAGTGAATGATCGAGATAATAATATTAAGAAATTAATAAAATAAACTTTGTTTATATTCAAATAAATAAGTTGCAGAGCCAAAAGGAAAAATAACAACATCTAAATTAAATTTTCTCGATAGTTACGTTTTTATTTGGTTGAATGATAGTTCATATTTGAATTCAGCATTAGCATAAATGAACTTATATGGTAAGGACATCGCATGTCAAAATGCTACCGGATTCTTTTTCCTTCATGAGTTCAAAGGACTAACGTTTTCAAGTATGCCAAATTTGTTCTTATGGAGAATGGGCGACAACTGTTGTGTCTCTCCCTATTTTAAGGCCGGGAAACCTGAAAAGTATCACGGACTCAAGGAAATTAATGGACCATGGAAATACAAGAGAGGGAAAAACATTCCAATGCAATTTCTGAGCATCTTGCGAAATCCTCATCAATAGTGTTAAGAAGGAAAATCAGGTATTGCCTTTTCCTCAAACAACTTTATTCATCTATCTTTCTAATTGTTTTTAATACGTCTTATTTTGGTTTAGAATGTTTCGCATCGTTAGTGCTGGGAGAAGAAGTTCTTCAAGAAAGTTGCTGTCAAACTTCATCCAACTTCCAAAAAGCACGAAGTGGCGGGGCCCTCAACCATTTCCTTAAAAACTATTCGAAGTTGTTGAATTCGACATGGAGAGATGGCAATGAAATGTAAAGGCTACGGTGGGTCTTGTGAAAAATAAAGATGGATTTTTTGAACGTACAAAAAAATCTTAGAATATTTATTAGAACTTTTCTAAAATTAGTAGAATTAAATATTCTTTGAATTATACTTAAAGAAAAGAAAAATCTAGATAATTAGATACTTAGAGTAAAGTATAGAATAATCTAGATTTTGGTAGATATTTAGAAGATAAGTATCTAGATTTTCTGGTAGATCTTTCTACAATAATTTCTAGAAGCATCCCTATACTAGTAAAAATAGGGGTGGCCATAGTCATTTGTAATCAACCTAATAAAAGAGTGTTCTTCCATAAACAAATTCTCCTTTCTAGCTTCCTCTTCTTTAGTTGAATCTTCCAATCTTAGTGAAACGATCTGGGGCTCATGTCAGAACAGGTTTGCTAAATTATACTTTTCTCTCTGCCATCTCTTAATGGTCTATCTGATAATTCAATTGATTGCTGATTTATTTGCAAAACACAGATTATTATCGGATAATCAAAGTACATAACGACCAATGATCCCTTTGTTATGTATGTTAATGTAGGATTTGTCATGGTTTGCATAAGGTGAAATTCTTATAAGAACCCTAGGAAGTATATCGTAATAAGAGGTTTATTTCTTATCAAGACATTCAGTAATTAAAAAACTTGTCTATGTTAGCAAATAGGGGCAAAGTCCAGACAAGGATGTGGTTAGGGTGATTCACTGATCTCTCAATGGGGCTGAAATTGCAGAGGATACAGCATACAAGCTGACACCTCTAGTTTGGGGATTGAATTGCGGGGTTGTACATCAAGATAATGTGAGACCTTATTGATTCAATGAATACTATACACATTTGATGGTTTCATAAGTTTTTTTAAGTTTTTGATTTTTGATGGTTCGTGGGTTACTTCTGATCTTCTTAAGGAGTAAAGTTTTTACTAACCAAAGCTGGGCCTAGAATTGTGATATATATATTATCAACATGTTCATTGAATAAACTAGGGAGTAAGGATCAGTCAACACATCCATTCTTCTTATTATGTTTTATTCTTCTTGTATCTGAGAGAACTTGGCCTAGCTTTCTCTCTTGTGCTTAAACTTAAGTTTTATCATAGATTAGGATTTCAGTGACATTTCTGATTTACATCTAAAGTGAATGTTATCAGTCTCGAAAGTTATGTTTATCAATTAAAGTATTTAATTTATCCGAATTTGGACTTCCTTGCAGGCACTGGGTTTCGCCTCAAAGACCAAAGAAATCAATTTCCCAAAGCATGTAAAAGACAACGTAAACAACGTAAAGGAAGTATTCATATCACAAGAGAAGGTAAACATTTGTTAGCTTAATTTATTCTGGCCTTTTAGATATTAATATTCGTCTATTTTTCTCTAAGTGCTTAGTAAGTGAATGAAGGTATTTGTTTTGGAGGATAATCATGTCAATTCAAATGAAGTGTTTGTTACCCCTTATTTTTCCTTCAACCTTGGTGGATGTCAAACTGATTCTAATGTGAGTTCTCCTAGGCATTTAAACAAAATTTATGTAATTGTGTTCTGTTCAGATCCTTTTAAATTACTCTTTTTCACCCGACACGACAACCATTTTGGTCATCTAAAGTGTTGAATGTGTCATTGGTGAATGCAAACTCAGCCAGAAGTTTAGATGAGAAAGTAACTAGGAAAGCATTCATGCAAGTTGACCGAAATCTAAAAACATAATCGTAGTATATTTAAGTCAGAACACTTGGTCTATGATCGAAAATTTGGCAGAGGGGAAGCAACTGAGATCCAACTCTTCACAATGTAATGTCTATTTATATTCCTTTTAGGCCCCATTTGACATTGCAATGAATGTTAATTCGAGCTGAACGAATTTTTTTTTTTTGGTAGGGACCATTGCAAAATAATTTTGAAGAAACCTTACCCAGAACACGAACCCCAGGTTCGTGTGTAAATTGCTTTTACGTAAAGACAGAGTCAAGACACAAACACTTCTGAAATTAAAAAACCTTCCTCACTCAAGAAGGAAAAAAACCTCGTTTATTAATTCCAACTATAAGATTTTGTGATACAACTCAATAATCCAAAAAAGTTCTTATCTCTGCACCTATCCCTCGATTGACTCCAACTCGATATCTCAAAAGGTCAAACCCAATGGTTGGACAATTCTCATCTAAACACTCAACCTACAAAGAGCCAAACCCACCCTTGTACACACTTAAGACTCAACCCCCTAAGACGGCAAAATCCACATCTTGGTTACAAATCTAGGAATTGTAAAAACTCATAATAAACCTAGAACAAACAACAAGACTAATTACTCTCTAGACTTTAATTGATCAAACTAAATATCCCAATAGTTCTGAGTAGAACAGGTTCGTGAACCTGGTCTTTATTTTGCCTGTGATTGAAGGTGAACCTGGTCCTTGCGTTTCTGTGACGAAGGCCTGCGTTTTTTTTCTCCAGAAAATTACTGCTCTCAAGATGATATATTTCGTGAATATGCCATACCGATGTTCTGGCTTTGCTGGAAAAAATTTCTCTATCGATCTGAGACTTTTTAAAAACTTAGCAAATCTATCGATCTTGAAGACTTCTATTCGATGAATAAACTCTCTTTTCTCTCTGCGTGAAGTCGTGAGTGATTTCTTCATCAGCTCTTCGTTTATTATAGAGTTCCTTTTTCCTTCATCATTATAAGATTTGAAGGTAAGGAAGTTATTATTAAACAAGGATTCCCTTTTTAAAGTACAATCCTTATTATATACAAATTTCTCTTCCTTAATAACTATATTTAAGGTATTTCCTTAATATAATATCATATAAGGGAAGGAAGTTATTATTAAACAAAGGAATTCCTTGGAAAGTTACAATTCCTTATGATATACAACTCCTTCCTTAATGAAATATATTTAAGGTGTTTCATTATTTGTATCAACTTTATACTTTAATATATTATTTTTTTGCTTTGACAAATAACTCTATTTTCTTGATTATTGGCTGACCTATTTTTACCGATCTTGGCTTCTTTACTGCGTACATTTGCTATTGATTATTTGTGCTTCTTGTTATCATAAAACATGAATAATTGATTAAATCACTAATTCTATCATATTCCCACTTTTTATGAAAGGACAAACAACATCTTTTGTGGTGACGCATGCACAAATACTCTGCCCCCTTTTGACAAATAAAAAAGAATCAAACAGCGGCTAAACAAAAACCAATCAAATCCATAGAAAATATAAGTCCAGCCAGTTGAAGCAGAATAAGTTTAACCAACTAAGAGAACCAGGTTCAAACAAGATGCTTTGTCATGTGAAGGTGACCAGGCTTAGTTGAAAGCAGAAGAAGCCAAGCATATCAAGAACTGTAACTCTTGCATTGTTAGCACGTTGACTGCTGCATAATGAGCGCCTCAGCCTGTGAATTCAGCATTTGAGACGTGTCAAGTTCAGCACGTAACTTCTGTTTTCTTGACTCAAGAGGACATACTTTTTCTTCAGCGACTTTAGTTCCCTGAGTGATGAGCCAACATTGACAAGATGTAGTAGAGACGCAATTGCAACCTGCTCCGACTATATGGGAATTGCACACCTTCTCCGACTACATGGGAATACCCAATCAGCAAGAAGAATGGTTTGAGTGAACAATTATATGCACAAGGTTAAAAAATCATGGCCTTCTCCCAATGGTTTACTTCAAATGCATCCAACACTCTAGTTAACAGAATTTCAAAAAACTCAATTCTTTTCATCCATAAAAACTACAAACTTCATGTTTTTCTCATTCCCCCAAGAAGTCCAAGAAAGAATTTCCCCCTTTTTGATTGATGACAAAACTATGCATATGTCTATCCACAGATATAATTTCCCCCTTTTGGCATCATTTGAAAATCAATAACCAAAGGAACTGAATAACATTGAATGAGTGCAATATCATTTGTAAACTCATAGCACTTGCCGGCAAACACTTCAAGTCACTTCTGCTAACAAAATGGTAGTTAATCTGAGGTATTAGCATCTTAAACTCATTACACAATTAAGATCTTAATGAGACAAACGAATAAACAAATATGTACCAATTATGCCCTTAATCAAAAACATATAATTATCATGAGTAGGCGACAGACACAAGCACATCCATACGAGTCAAACGAATAATTAAAATTGAGGCTAAAGATTGGGACAGATTACTAAAGTGAGGAAAGAAAGGAATGTTGTTTACTGCCATTAAATAATTTTTTCAGTATGGCCCATTGGGCACCCGGCTTTTTATTCTGATCAGTTTTCCTAGAATGTGAAATTTTCATCAAGAGAAGCATGAGATACATCATCACTTTTTTTTTTTTTTTTTTGTTTTTAACTTCTAACGCCGTAACTTTTAATTCCTCCGTGGTTCTTCCTTTTTTTTTTTTTGGGATAGCCTTTCTTGATGACAATTGAAGGAGTACCAAAATACACTACAGAGTTTATCACATTTTGGTGACACAAAGAGATGTGTTTATCAATACTGATAGCAAGCAAAAACAATTTTATTTAGTGAGAATTGGTCCCCCTGGAGATAGACAAGTGATACACTTGGAATGGATGAAATATCAATTTTGGAGTTATGAACCTGGTTCAGATGGGGTGGTGAATTTAAAGCAAGGTTCCCCCTAAATTAAAGCAGGAAGTGACTTCCTACTGGAGATTTTAGTCATTAGAGCAGTGTGGGATGACGATGCTTATTGTCAAGAGGGTTCTGGTGATCTTAAGACGTGAATTTTTTAATGATGTGCCCAGGGTCAATAGTGCTTAGGTTTGACCCAACTCAAGAAAGTAATGCATGAAAAGGCTCCCCGGTACATACCTGCAGAGACAGAGAAACCAGGTTCCCTCCTTTTTTTTGTGTTTCTCCGTGATTTACTTAATGGGTGTTAGGCAAAGAGTAAAGATAAAACATACGCAAACTGTATAAACATTGTTTGAGATGTGACTTGAAGGGGTACATGTTACAGTACGAGGTTGAGTTAGCCAGATATTCATTGTAGAATTACTCAAGCGGAAGATTATCTTTTACTAGCCAATTATTAAAGGAACATGATAATGCATACAAACTTGTTGCGATTAACACAATTGCTTGACTGATTTTCTCAAGTTCTTCATATCAAGGGCCTCGACAAGAATGTGCATTCATCATATTCTCCCAGATCAACTGAATCTAAGTTGATTCACAGAGAAACCAAACATTGTCATTTTAATACCTTCCCAATGACAAAAGGACCATTGCACACAACAAAAGTTCCCCACCCAAGGTGTTAAGTGCCATTACTCTGACTGTCTCGATTTGCTCTATATTCCCCCAATCTCCAGAACCATAGATTAAGTAAGTAATTCATGTTGCAGGTGCATCAATGATGTTTAGCTGTGAACCAGGTTCATATGACAGTGTTTCCTAAAACTTGCATCATCAAAGAGTTTGATATCATGTCACTTCTTCAACTTTTTTTTTTTTTTTATCCTTTCAAAGGAGTTAAACTGCTCCTTTAAAAATCAAAGAGCGGGGAGAGGAATTTTCTTACCATTTTAGCACCATTTGGAGGCATGACTATTCATGTACCAAGTTGGCCTTTTCCTCTCACCTTCACCTGAAACACTAGTCAAAAGATTAGTCTGGGGAAACACAGATTAGCTTGGGCCCCTTTTATTTGAGTAAAGATGAATAAGATTTCTTCTCGCCCATAAAGGCAAATAAGAAAACCTTTATTTGGAACATTTGTATTTCGAACCAGGTTCTTAGCGTATAGTATTTTCCTTTTTGGTGAACTTCACATTTTCTGAAAAGCCTCAAATAAAGCTTTACATTGATGCTTGTATATGACCGGTTTCCACAATTGAGTGCCATAAACTTTGACAGGGAATAGTGTGTGACACAAGATTATTCTGTTTTTAAAACCTATCCCACTTCGATAGTGGTTTTGCGGTTTCTGAATCTGAGTTAAGATTAAGAAGACCTGGCCATATAAGATTTCTTTCCAGAATCCAGTTGGTATGATCAAGATTTTCTTGTAACAAAACTATGTGCCTTTCTGTTAAAGCCTTGATATTGTGTGGTTAACATTTAGTTTTTCTTTAGAGCTAATTGAAGTTCATAGCAGATGTTTTGCTCCTTGTGACTTACTTGAGATTTTACAATTTGTTCTTTTAATTTATTTTGAAGAAAGTGATTGTGTTTCTCAAGATTGTCATGATTATCTGAAAAGAGGAAGTTTTCCATCACTTGTGTTCTTTCAGAGTGACAGACTGATATAATCTATAAGAGTACTCAATAAGACTCTAGTCCTTTTTAAGAATATGATTCAATATTTACTTGATGTGATGGAAACTTTACCTTGCTTTGATTGTCATCTTTCTTCATCATCTTCAGGAAATCTGATCACAGCCATGAGTGCTAGTTATGGTTGCTTGTGATCTGCAGCGTTTTCCTTTTTTCCTGGTTTTCCAAGCACTAAAGGCAAGAAAAGTATAATTATCTTCTTGTTCTAGTGCAAGAAAGAGACTGGTTTTCTGTCTCATCACTCTAGGACTCTTCATCAGATGAATTACCCATTGCTGCCAAAGGCCTTCTTCATGACATATCGCCTCTTGGAGTTGTCATTCTTCTGTTTGAGGGGACAACTTATCCTTTTGTTGTCTTTTCCCCTTCTCAAAGTTACCTTTTTTGCTCTAAGGCACCAAAGTGGAAGAATTGATGAAGTGATCTGGGCTCCCAAACTGTGACAAACCTGGTCTTTAGTGTTTTCAGATGGTTTTGAAAAGCTTTCTTTTGAAAGTTGCCCTCTCTTTAGCCATTCTAGTGAACCTTTGGGTTATGAGGCAATATTTCACTTCCAAACTCATCTGAGCAGTAGCCTTTAGAACCAGGTTCCTTTCCATTTCTTTTTCCTACCATTCCTTGTCTTGGTTTTTCTTACGTTCGTTAGTGATGAGATTACCAATAACTATCCATTCCCAGTGAGTGGTCGCGGGCTTCGTGATAGCCTCGACTTTGATTTCCCAAGTTTCAGGAAAGGACACTCAGGAGTTTCCTACGGCCTTCCGTTTAGGCACTATTTCTCCTAAGGATACATCTTCATTAATGAGGAGGTGGAACCTGGTGTGCATGTCTTGAATGTCTCCCCTTCGCCATCCTGAACATAGCTCATATTGCCTGTTGCAAGTTATCAATTTTAGACTTCTGACTTGCGTTGTCCCTCCATGAAGCTGTTTGAGTGTTTCCAATAGGCTTGCATCTGACATGATGTGAGATCGATGTATTGTCTAAGGTCCTTGACCACATATACAGAATTTTCTTGCTTTGGCATTGTTTGAAATTTGCAAGCTGTCTTCAACATTCCATTCTTTTCTTTCCTTGGATTTTTGGTGATTCCATCAGTTGCGGGTTTTTCAAGGTATGGTTGGGCTCATCTAAAAACTACTCCCCAAGATCAGGGTTTCGCCAAAAGATGGTAAATCATACGATTTTCCACAATCCTAATATTTGCCAGTGGAACAGTGGTGGTCGTGTTTTGTGAAGCTCCTCTTGTGGGGTAGGTGGTTGCTTCCATTGAGTATCTTCAAGGTGGGAATCTTTAACGACAAGACAATGCTTGATACCAATGAAGAAACTTGACCCCAGAACACGAACCAGGTTCGTGTAAATTGCTTTTACGTAAAGACAGAGTAAAGACACAAACACTTCTGAATTAAAAAACCTTCCTCACTCAAGGGAAGGAAAACACCTCGTTTATTAATTCAACTATCAGATGTTGTGTACAACTCATAATCAAAAAGTCTAATCCTACTACCCTCGATCTGACTCCAATCGATCTCTCCAAAAGGTCAAACCCACCTTTGGTACAATCTCACTAACACTAAACCTAAAAGAGCCAAACCCACCCTTTGTTGTACAACTCTCAAGACTCAAACCCAAGAAGTCAATCCACATCTTGTACAAATCTAGGAATTATTACAACTCAATAATCAACCTAGGAAACAATCAACCAAAGACTAATACTCTTAGACTTTAATTGATCAACCTTCAAATCAAAGTTCTGCGTAGAACAGGTTTCGGATAACCTGGTTCTTTAGTGCTGGTGAGAAGGTGAACCTGGTCCTTGCGTTTCTGTGACGAAAGGCCTGCGTTTTTTATCCAGAAAATACTGCTCAAGATGATATATTTCGTTGAAATATTGCAAACCTATGTTCTGCTTTGCTGGAAAAAATGCTCTATCGATCTTGAAGCTTTTTAAACTTAGCAAATCTATCGATCTTGAGACTTCTAGTCGATGAATAAACTCTCTTTCTCTCTGCGTGAAGTAGTGATGTTTCTTCAGTCAGCGTCTTCTTCTCTATAGAGTTCCTTGTTACTTAAGTCCTTATATATAAGGTAGGAAGTTATTATTTAAACAAGGATTCCCTTTAAGTACAATCCTTATTATATACAACTTCCTTCCTTAATAATATATTTAAGGTTTTCCTTAATAAATATCATATAAGGTAAGGAAGATTATTAAACAAGGGATACCTTTAAAGTCAATCCTGATTATATACAAAACATTCCTTCTTAATAATATATTTAAGGTTTTCATTATTTGTATCAAACTTATACACCTTTATTTATTATTTTGGCTTTGACACAAATAACTCTTAGTTTCTTGATTACGTGGCTGACTATTTACTAGATCTTGCTTCTTTATGCGTACATTTGCTATGATTTATGTGCTTCTTGTCATCATCAAAAAATGAATAATTTGATTCCATCTATTCTATTCATAATTTTAACTCCACAAAGAGTGAGCATGAAAATAAAGGGGTCAGGGTTGATGTGCAGGGCCATTATAAAGTAAAAGTGAGCAGTGGTTTCCCCATACTCACTGCCATTTTGCAAAGTTATGGTGGACATTGCAGTCAATGTTACTACATCAATGGGCTTTCAGAGTTCCAGTTCTTTGATATAGTTTTGTGATGTTGTAAGGAGGCTGAAAAACCGGGACGGTGGCTCTACCTTCCATCAACGATATGAGAGATTTTGCTTTCTGCTGCAGCGAGGGTCAACTTGATGTTAACTTGGATGCAGCAGTATCTGGATATCAGATTTCAGAAGAGGGAGATTGGAGAAGACGTTATCGGATTTGAGGAGAGTGAACTAAGATACATGTAGGTCTATACGAGCTGAAAAAGGACGTATTAGAAAGGGAATAGGAAGGTTCTTCGATGCAGAGGAACGATCAAAAAAAAAAGGCTGGGAAAAGCGCGTATGCAAGTGGCCAGAAGCCGAGCCGGACCAGGTGAAAGGTCTGTCCGAGTTCTTGAAACAGGTGATGAAAAAGTTTAGCAGGAAATAAAGGAGGTTTAGGATCAAGCACAGTATCTTGAGAGTAAGTAGGTTTAAATAAGGTTGTAAAAGCTGTTTATCCTTGCGACTTTCTTGAACAATATTGCCCAAGTAAATCTATAACATATATTAGATGAAACTTTAAATTTGATTTCTGGAATGATGTATGCAAGTAAGTTTGTCCGTGTTTGTTGTAGATTGTAGTCGTCTTTTTTATGGAATTGTGCGAGCAAACATAATTTCTCAGTAAAATGAGTTCATTAACATTCTTTTTACCTAACACATAAGTTTTGTTGAATATTCTCCTCCACCAATTTAGGATTCCTTTGAAAAATACTGGTATATTGCATGCGTCTTACACAAAAATCTTTTTGTGCACATTCATTACTGTGTTTTTTTAATAATCCATGACCAGAGGAAACAATAATCCAAAATTCAATTTCATCGCTCAAATACGAATGTATAGCTCAAAAACCCCACAATACATTCATTGAGATCAGAGAAAGTTACATGAGACTAGCTATCGGGCTGCAAAAACCCAAGAAAGAGATATAGTTCTCATACGGTCCAAACAATACTTGTCACCATATATGAAATTTGGGATAAATTTTTCATATAATGGACCAAATCACACTTATTAGTTCTTAATATATCCTTAGTCATAATTATAAGCGACTACAATAAACAAACAAAAATGATCCCAACAATCAATCGTGGGAATTAAAAATACATTATATAATAGTAATAGGATAAGTTATCTGTGGAATAAGTTATCCAGTACAGCTAATTTAGGGAAACTCGTTCCAATCAAATAACACATGTCGTACCCCAACAAAGATCACTAAATTATGAAGCCAAAAGGTACGTTCCCGCATTAATGTTTTTCCAAAAAGATGAGAACGCTTTCTTCTATTCTTAAATTTAAAGAAGAGTAGGTAATCTTGAGGATTTCCGTACTTCTTTACTCTTGGGGGAAGTATGTTATGCAATGTCCTTCTGTAGGAAAAAATATTTTTTACAAAAATCTGATCTAGACTTCATTTGTTATCTAGAGAAGATTTTCAAATGTATTGACATGGTTCAAGCATTCTTTTGGTAATATGCAATTTTCAGAAGTTAGAGAATCTTTTGTCACTGGAGAAGCAAATCCCCTCAGATCAACGTGGTAGTACTTTCGGGCCTGCAATGGACGCAATAGTTGCATATTGAGTTTCTACGACTTTGACATGGATGGGAAGGGTAATCAGGTGCATCTGGCATAGTGAGATCATGAGAATTACAGCTCCAGATCAACCATATAATGATAGCATACTTAAGGCAAGTACAACTCATACAGTTTTTATGATTTTCTTAGATATATGCATAGCATTTATACATTGGTTTCTTGGTCAATTGGTGGACAGGACTCATTTTGAAAGCAATATTACTCAAGTAAAGTATTTAATTTACCCCTTAATTTGGGCTTATTATGTACATATATTGGTCTTTGCAGGCACTGAGTTCTGTCTCAAACACCAAAAGAATTAGAAATTCAATTTCACTAAAACCTGTGAAAAAACTGCATGAAAATGAAAAAAACAATGTAAGCAACGTTAAAAGGAAGGAACTGTCATCACAGGACATCAGTACCATTTATTTGATCTGGCGTATAGTTTGATGATATTGTCAACCTTCAGTACGTGCTTGCTAAACGTGCTTGCTAAAGTGAACGTACTGTTTAGGGGACAGTTTTGCGTGCAAAGTAAACTGTTTGTTTCTACTACCCTTATTTTTGACTATTATCAATCAGTTGTAACTAAGTTAAGACTTTTGACCAATGAAAGAATCTGATGTGCATCTTTTTCATTCTTTCCTCGTCGTCTTCTGTATGTGTCAGCGTTTGCTCTCTTTGATTTATGAGCTCTTCTATCATCTTTTCCATAGGTTCGCGGATAATGGTTGTCAGAAGAGCAATGGCATGAGTGGTTGGCTGCTAAGTAAGGCCACTTGATCAAGTTGGTGTGTGTTTTTCCCTAAAATTGCAAGTTTTTTCGCAGGCTCCTTACTTTTCAGGTTGCATCCCTGTCACAATTCTCCAAATGCATCCGTTTACATTTGTGAAGAGTCCAAACAACATAGATAATTGTTTATTTTATTTTATTTTAGTGTTGGCTTGCTCTTTTACTGAGTGTGTGGAAAAATTTTCATCTGAGTAACTCTTAATGAAATTGGTTGCTTTGTCATATTTTTGAATATGAAATAATGCATATGCATAGCCTCAGTTATGATAATTAATATTGGCAGAAGGTTAGTAAATATTTAAATATGACAATAAAAGAATTTGTTAAAGCCATTTCTGGTCGGTTTGTCCATGGCCCGGCCCCCGAGCCTTGATCCTGGCGGACCGACAGTCGATGTCCTTAATATTTTGAGTTGAATAACATAGTGAATATCAGTTCAAAGCTGACATATCTTCCTCCTCCAGGCTTTTCTTGGTTTGTTGTAGTGGCTTGAGATAATTTATTTACATTTTCTATTTGGCTAGAATATTACCTTAAATATTATTCTTAACATAATGTTTACATTAAGATTGTACAAAATGATTTTAATAAAGTAAATCACAATTACATATCGATATCATCCTCTCCATCAACTGTATGGCAGCGATGATTTGATTGTCTTTTCAAAAGTGTAGAGCAGACATTGATTTCTTAACAAAATGAATTTGTTAACATTCTTTTATTAATACATAAGGTTTTAACGATCTTTTACTCCAATGATATTTATGCTAAAAGATAAACTACATAATTAGACATACTTTAACTATCATATGCATATTTTTACCTATAGTTCAAAAATATTACTCCTAAATACTTTTTAAAAATTATACCATATATTTTACTAAGTATAATAGATACACAAATCTTAAAATTCAAAGTAAAGGCCAATAATTACAATTCAATTCCTATCTTCCTCCCTTCTCACCACCCCCGTTCCTTCACCATCATTACTGATTCTCCATTGTTGCTTAGATATACAAACACCACAAGTTGCACAATTTCGAACAACACGATGATCAAAAAAAATGTAAACAATATTTTAATCATTCAATTGTGTTTTTCTTCATTGTGGAAAGATAAAATGTGAGTGTGAGGATCTATATATTATTTCATCTATTCTTAAGTGATAGATCTTGTATATTTTTTTTAGGTGTAATTGAATGGTCGATTTTGAATGTCTATCAAGTTTTTGTCATGTATTCTACTGACTTAGTTATAATCGTTGAGGCTGTGAGATACATGCTTAAGTATATAAGATACAACTTATGCATTTAACATTATCCTGAATTCTATATATATACAAATACGTCCAACGATTTCGAGATACATGCATAACAAATTATACATGTTACACAAATTATTACTCTTAAATACCATATCGTTAATTTTAACAATGACGTATACATTATTTATTCCAAATACACGTTATAAAATTATGAGACTTTTTTTCAATAATATTGTGAAACGTCGCCATTTTGCAAAGAAAAAAAGAACAACTTGAAAATTGAAGATTCAAAAGAATAATTAATGAAAAGACTAAGTTAAAATTTTTTAGAATTACTAATCTTTATGATTTATGATTTATGATTTTTTTTTAGAAGTGATAACTGAGTTTGTATCTTTCAATCCTAATCGGAAACCAATTTAATATGTTCTTAATAAGATCATAAATTCTTATTTAAGTGTATAATTTTTCCGAACAATAGAAGTGGTCTTATTATTATATAAAAAAAATCAAAAAAATTTCAAACTGAAGCAAATAATATGTAAATATATAAAATATATTACCAATATGTTTAATTTAATATATAAACATGTTTTATGATATTTTTCAAATATAAATATAATATAAATGTTAGGTTTATGGTGACTAGACGACTTTAGATCTTTACTCTTTAATTAGCATTTTTAATTATGTTTAAAATTAAAAGAGACTATAATAGATACTCCATCAAACAATACGACAAAATCTATGCAAGCAATCCTACTAAATGTTTAAGATCAAACAATACGGCAACAAAGTTTTACATTCTTCACTTCTTAGTGAAGAATTGAAGTGTTTCTTAAAGAATATACGTGGGACAAGAAAATATTTTGGATAAAGTATCTATTGGAGGTGATATTTAAAAACAAACATGAAATCGAATCTATAACCGAAAGAATCGATATGTTTGGGATTGAATTTTAAAAAAAAATATAACTTTTGTTTATAAACGTTATAAAATATTCCAAAAATTGAAATGCATATTTAATTAACTCATTGCACACCTCAACAATCACAATACGACTAAAAAAAAAATTATAATAGGAATTATCTCAATAATTTAGGCAATTTTTAATATAAATACCTTTACCCCTCATAAATTTTTTAGTCCTTCTTATATTATTAATAACCCAGCATCAACATCTATAACAAAAATAGGAATTATCCCATAATTTAGTCATTTAATTAAACACCTATTACCTCAAAATTTAGGTTTAGTCTTTTTATATTAATATAACAAGAACATGTCACATCTATAAAACAAAAAAAAAAAATAAATAGGATTTCTCAATAATTTAGTCATTAATATAAACACCTATTACCTCAATAAATTTAGTCTTTTTATATTAGTATAAACAAGAAAATCAACATCTATAAAAATAAATAAATAATAGGATTATCTCAATAAATTTAGTCAATTTTAATATAAACACCTATTACCCATTCAATAAATTTAAATCTTTTTATATCAACATCTTAAAAAACAATAAAAAAAATAATAGATTATCTCAATAAATTAGTCCAATAATTAATATATACCTCTTACCTCAATAAATTTAGGTCTTTTTATATTATATAACAAGAAATCAACAATCTAATAAATAAATAATAAAGGATTATCTCAATAAATTTAGTCAATTTTAATATAAACACCTATTACCTCAATAAATTTAGTCTTTTTATATTAGTATAAACAAGAATGTTGTGACGTGATGTATATGATTCTTCAATCATTAATTAAATATTTTTAAATTTGAGTCTTGAATTTTTGAGCGAAAAATACAATTAATACAATTTATTTTAAATTCCATTGGAATTGTTTTATTTTATATAACAATTATCGGAAATAATAGTTCCATTGAAATATTTTTTAAGAAAATAATAGATTTTTATTTATGAAGAAATAATAGATTGTTATGATAATAAATTATTTTCTCACATTAATATCCATAAACTGTGTTGATTCTTACCTTTTCTTAATTACAACACACCTAGTCAATGGTGTATGCAATGAAGTAAAAAATTTTCAATGAATTGTTTAAATATTTAAAAGGAAGAATTATTCTAAATAATAAGTTCCAAAGAAATGATTTTTTATTATGGGAAAAGGGTCTGATATACCCCCTCAACTTTGTCATTTTGGAGCTGATATAACCCCTCATTATAAAAGTGGCTCATATATACCCTTACCGTTAATAACAAAGGCTCACATATCCCTGCGGTTTACAAAATTGCACACATAACCCTTCATTTAACGGCATTTTAAATAATTAGTTTTAATTTTTATTTATTTACTTATAATTTTTGTTAAAAAAATTTTTTAGATGTATATAAGAGTCTCCAAAAGTTCAAGGTATCTTTGATTAATTTTTTCATACATAAGGATTATGTGTTTTTGATAACTCGTGGTGTGGTGGGTTTATAGGATGTGTTGGTGGTGGTGTTGGTATTTTTGTTGTTCTTAATTCGGTTGTTTTTTTGGATGGTTTTATTTTTTTCTTTCATTCCTTAGTTTAAAAAAATGAAAACTAAGGGGGGGTTTTTTGCGTGAATTGTAATTTAATTAATTTGGATTCGAGTAAAAAAAATTTGGTCATCTACAATAAGTTTACAAGAATATTAGTGAACAAAATAAATTTTGATTACCAAAATAATAATAAGAAATTAGTCATTGAAAACAAAACAAAGTAAAAAAAATATGTTTTTTGACGAGGATTAAATTTACTATAGGGATATATTTTTTTAGAAAAAAATAATAAAATTTAGATTGAAAATTATTATTTTTTCATTTCCGTTAGAGAAAAAAGGTATATGTGAGATTGGTTTTTTTACAATTAGATATATATATGAGCCACTTTCAAACAAGGGATATTCACTCTAAATGACAAGTTGAAGAGTTGATACTAACCCTTTTCCTGGTTTATTTAAGAATGAAATTAAGTGTTTATCACATTTTAAATATGGTTTGCCATTAAAAGTGTTTAGATAATTTTTTTTAACCTTTCATGTAATCGAAAGTCAAAGTAATTCATTTAATAGTCAAAAATTTGGGGGGGGCGTGTGGAGGTTGCGGTATTGAATTCCATATTAAAAATGACCAAGGGAAAAGCCAAAATACCACGAAATCAAAGGAGGAGTTGGTTTGTTGGTTGTTGTGTTGTTGCTCCTGGGGCGAAAGAGGGGGGGGTTGAGGAGGTTGGGCGAGAAAACGGCAACGGGGGCGGGGGGCAGGGAGACAGGGGAAAAAAGAGAAAAGACCGCGAAGACAAGGAGATAAGGGTGGAGGGGGGAAGACAAAACGGGCCAAGAAAGAAAGGGTGTGGTTTGGTCTGGGGTCGTAAAAGGTGGGGGCGTAAACAAGAAGGGGGGCGGTGGGGCAGTTTTTAGGGGGGTTTTTTAGAGACAATCGTAGAGCGGAAATGACAAAATTAAAGCAAACTGAAGGTCCTGAACACGAGAAAAAAAACGCAACACCACCCCCCCTGAAAAAAGTTGTGAAGTTGAGGGGAAAATCCAATTTTTAGTGGTGAGTGAATCCAGTTGAATTACAGTTTTTTTTGTATGCCAATTTGTCCTTCCAACTTGTATATAATCAGCATTTGGTGTGTGTGAGGTTCCATTTTCTTCATAGGGTGTTGTTTAATTTTTGGGGTTCTTGAAAGGGCAAATTTTTATACAAGATTTTCTTCAGTGAGAGTGAATGCTGTTGTGAAAATGGCTGATTCTCCTACCCAGAAAGAAATTGAAGATGGGCTAAAAGATTGTGCCAATAGCCTCATCAACATTCCTCATTCTACTGAAGAGCTCATCACTCTTCTTGATGTAAAGTTTTTATCTTTTTTCATGTTCTTTACTTATAAAGTACCAGTTTTATCTCTGTGTTTTTGTGCCCTATTAATTTTGATTGATTTTATCTTGATAACAGGAAGAGCTTTTTAGGGGAAGGAAGGGTTGTTTGTTAGATACATTTGAATGCCTATTTGATGCCTTATTTTCCTTTCCTCATGTATAGGGAGCTGTTTTTTGTTTCCCCAAATTGAATCTTGTGTGTTTGGGCCTCTTGTTGTGCCCTAGTAATTAATTGATTTTGATCTTTATAACTACACTATAAGAATTTTTTAAGGGGAAGGGTTTTTTGGGGGTTAGATACATTTGATGCCTGATTTTCCTAATGTATCAGGTGCTTGAATTTGTTTCCAAAATGGACGCGTTTTGTTCTTAATCTATTAAATAATCTGTGTGTTTTGGCCTCCCTCTTTTTGGTGCCCTACTATAATTAGATTGATTGTCTTGATAAACTGTAGAATTTTTTAGGGAAGGATTGTTTTTTTTGTTAGATAAATTTGACGACGCCTGGTTTTCTTTAGGTATCAGGATGCTTTTTTTTTTGTTTTTTCCAAATAGAAGCCTTTTTTCTTAGTCTAGATAAATTTGTGTGTTTTTTGTCGCCTCTTTTTTGCCGATATATGTAAAGATTGGATGCTATCTTGATAACAAAAGCTGTTTTAAGTGAAGTTGTTTGTTGATAAATTAAAATGGCTGTTTTCCTTATATATCAGGATGAATGTTTATCTCCAAATAGAAAGTTTTTTTTTGTTTTTCACTTTATAAATGAACTGGTGTTGACCAGAATGGGTGAATGAAGTGGAAAATGTGGGTTTTGGTGGTTGAATGATTTTGGAATTAAATAAAAAGGTGAATACATGATTCCACCATAGAGCAATTTCTACATGTTCACGACTTAATCTTTATATTCCTGGGATTGTAATCTTTCCTCTCTCCTCTAAAGCTGGTTTTCTCATTTTCAGTATTTATGGAAGCTGTCAAGTTTACCTCCCTTTTACTTTCTTGTTTATATCTTTTAGGATTAGAATCTCTGTTGATAAGGGTAGCTAAGCAAGCCCATGCCGATTCAATTAAGGATCCCTTCTACCAGTACATGGAAGCTGTGGTCCTAAGTGAGCTTCTAAGCACAACTGATGCGATTCATAGTTTTCCTTCTTCTTCGTAATCTTGTATCTAACGAGATCTCTAGAAATCGGCTGCTTTCCGCATCTCCTTATGATGATGAACAATGAAGGTATCCAGGATATAACATTCTAGTTTTGTTGTTCTATTTTCCGAAAACACACTAACCCACACGCCGCGCTAAAGCGAGGGGAGAACAACTATATTGCTATGCCGCAATGCTAATTAGCCTCTTTGCTCAAACTTTATTATCCTTTCCATTTGTTTTTCAACACACTTGTATTTTGAAAACTCTCAGAGATTTTTCCAGCTACATTAAGAAACATCATTTGAAGAGCCCCTGTCTCATCAGTCAGAGCCACCGTTATCAGGAAGTCTTAATGTACTGGAAACGTTGCAAGAAGTCAGGCCTGCTTAATCATGGCTGGACCTTACTGTCATGCAGGGGTTGTAGAGATAATCCGTATGTTTTTCTAAAGATCATCAATACAAGGGAAATATTTTACTTTTTTGATATTTAAGGTTCTATGCACAGCTCTTTGTTTTACACATGTATGCATGTTGGAAATTGGTTGGCAGCAGACAACTATGATGGGGAACAACTAAAACTAGGCCGGGCCCCCAGCACATGATGATAAGGGAGCAGGCATAAGTGTTCCGCGGATGAAGGCGATGTTTGAGGGCGGTGTTGTTGGGAAAAGGGCCGACCCAGCCGGAAGTGTATTCACACCCAAGCATGGGAAATATCATGTTCTGCGTCTTGAAGAACGTGATGAAATCACATATGAAGCTTCCTTCAGGCCCGTTTCCTTTGATAGCCTCAGAAAGAAAATCAGGTAGTAAAGCTCATCCTATTTTGATCCTTTCTGTTAATTTAATCATGGTGTCTTTAGGTGCTTTAAGCTAATCTTTTTACTGTACAGATTTTGTCACCTATCTCGTCAAAGTTGGGTAAAGGTCCTTGAAAAAATGTGCTGCTTCCATCCCAATCCACCATCCATCCACCTTTCCAAATCCACATCCAATCGTTAGACAACCTTGTCTTCATCAAAGCCCTCAAATCAAGAAGCTGGATCTTAAATGACATGCGAAATCCTTGCTCTATTTGCATGAAACGCCCCAAGGAGACAAATGTGTGGGGTCCGACTTATACATCTTTTTTGTATGCACCTGTTCTTTTCCTCTTTTTTTGCTAAACATTAGTTTTATGGTCAGATGACGGAAATGAAAAAATGTGCCTATACTTACTGAAAATAAAGGAAAAATTGGTCCTCTGCTGCGTTTATCTGTGAGACAACTGCTGGAGGATGGGCCCAACCTTCTACTAATAATGGCACCCAAACCTCTCAAAAACATTACAGCCATTGCAGTCAATGGAGGCGATCCCAAAGAAGAATTGGTGTCAGCAAATCGTAAGGTCAATCCGGTAGCAAAAGAAAACCATGTCCGAGCTCAAGGAGAGAGGATCTGTTCCGGTAGGGGTAGGTGTGATGTGGGTGGACAACCACTTCTGCTTAATTAACAAACATTGTAAAAAAGAGAAGAGAACCTTACGCACGCTGGCGGCTGAAGGAGCAGTACCCAAATCAGTGGCAACAAATTGATGAACAAAACAGAAGAAAGGTGATTCATATGATAAGAAGAGTTCCATCGGAGTGTCCTGAACTGAAGGTTCGCCCCTGAACGCTTCTTAGAAGTTGCTATCCCCCACATCTCGATCTGGGCGTATATTTTTTTTCAAAAGCACAAATTTGACATCACTACTATTCTTTTTTTTACTTTTTACTTTTTCCTTTCCCGAGTGACTTTTCCCTTTGTTCTTGTGGGTTTTTACAGGAGATTAAAACCGATCATTCATTTTGGGATGGAAACTCTCCAGCCACTTCCAAGAAAAGCGTCGGAGACAGCCTTATTCAAGAAAGAATCCAGGTACTTAATAAGAAAAAATAGCGCAAACTTTAATATGCAAACTTTTGAAATAAACTAAACTGTAATTTTTTTTTGTTTCCATATCCTGCTATATTTTTCCCCCGAGTTTTTCTTGTGTTTCCACATAGTAATTTGTTGAATGTAGTATGAGTAATGTTTCCCAATTCTGTTGACTTTTTATTCCTTAGCTACTTTTCATAGGATTGTTTATATAGCGCTTTATTCTCCTTGATTCAAAAAACGCTAATGCTTACCCCTCTTTTTAATACAGTTCAAAGGCCTAGAAACTAGTATTTGTTTTTTGTTTTAAGTGTTTAACCCTTTTTCTTTTTGCTTTTAAATAATTCACCTGTTGTCTAAGAGTAATTTTCAATGTCTGAGAAGTTATATGGTTTCTTAATATGCTTCATTTCCAGGATTCTAAAAGGTGTCAGTTTCACCAAAAATTATGGAGAAGAACATAGTTTGGTACCCCTCATACGAGTTTGGTGGCCCAGTGGATCAAAATGTAAGTTGTACAGAATTGTCATGCCCTATTCTACTATTGTCATTTGTGGTACTAATTTACAGATCCACTCACTTCCACCCAACCCCAACACCATCCCATCATCCCCACGGCTCATCCCAGCATGTTTTTCATCCAATCCTTGATAAAAAAAAAAAAAAAAAACATTTATCCTTGTATTTTTTTAAAGTTTATCCATCTCTAAAATAAAATTGGCTTGCCCTGCAGGCTGTCACCAAGAGTCCTGCTTCATTCCTTTGATTTGTGGAGTATCAACACAATCTTCAGATTGCTTCCTACGAAATTGACTTGTATATCGTGTCTTGCAATGGAAGAAAAAATTCTGCTAACAGTGAATAGACTCTCATAGAATTCCTCTAAGAATATCAAGGAGTTCTTTTATTTTA
>JAKWJA010001028.1:0-24859 GCA_027704765.1 Solanum habrochaites | reverse complement strand
AACTCTCTCTGTTTCGTTGCTATCCTTTGGGTTGGATTTTTTTTTGTGTTTTGTTTCAAAAAAAAGACAACACACAAGTTATATTTCCTTATGGTGTTGGGGTTAGGGGGGGGGGATGTGTCTCGCACCAAATGTGGGGCCCACCCCACACCACCCCCCATATTCAACCCACCCCACACACTGCGGAGAATTTGGGATTGCTTAACGGTTTTAAATTCGCGCTATAAACCGCACGACATTATATCAGCCTAGAATGGTGACCTAGGAGAGGCACTTCGCCTACGATGCATCCCGGCAAGCGCTTGCTAATATGTTGGCTACTAATCTATTTCTTTGGAAAGCTCCGTACTAAGATGAGAAATTCCCGATAAAAAGCGTAGTACTCCCTAAGGGTTGGAATATCTCATATTGTTCCATAAAGTGGAAGAGAAGTAAAATGAGTGCAGAATAGATTTTCGGTCATGATGTTATGCTACACTGATACCGGCTCTCCCCGTAGCCTCCGATAATACTCGAGCAAGAGCGAGTCTTTATGTCGTCATAATATAGACCAACAGACGCTGCGTGATTTTCTGGGTTAGTACCACAACAGATGAGTCACAATAGGACCGAAGTCACCGGGCTGTAAATAAACCAGTCCTAGCAGTTTATGTATTTGACTACTAAGGCAGAATAATCAAAGATGCTAGGCTGGTTTACACCTAATCATGCTTTAAAGCACTACACTTAATCGAACTCTACGATCCAATTCTCTCCCTGTATGTTCGATAGAGCTGGCAAGTATATATTCCCCCCGCACTGATTCGGAGTATGCGGGGCCGATTACCCCGCGTTCACCGGACAAGATAGTTGACCACCTACTCTGAACTAGACGGCTTTCCTAAAACGCTGTAATGTCTTTTTTCTGTCGGTGTTCGCCGCTCTGTCGAGTCCAAAGTCGTATGGCGTAGTTACTAAGAATCTGTACCCCCCGCCCGAATATTTTTTACATATGGTTGCCGTTGCTTCCCTATCCGATAGTTAGCAATGTAATTCTCCCGCCGGTCTTATAGCTTTAGTATCATCAATGCGTAGACTCCCCGTTCCCCTCCGCCAACGGCTATCGTTCCTATCAGTGAACGGTCGGCAACATGATAGTTTGGCATGTTATACGTCCTTCTGCTTTCTGTAATGTCTAGGCGGGTGTCTACGAGACGACGTTACATGCTATGACGAATCAGCGTACAGTAGTGCTGTCCTTCGTCTCGGCAATATGGGAAGCCGATCCAAAAACTCAACAGCTCCCCGTCTTTCTGAAACTGTGCGTTCTTTTCAATGGGCGTCCTATCGGGATAGGGTAGGCCCAAGCCTTTTCCCTGCCTCCCCCGCTTTACGCCAACCTGATTTCCACCTCCATAAGACCCTCTTTCTCTTTCCCAGAGAGGGAAAGAAGATTAAGAAAGAGTCTCCTACCTGCTTTTTTTCTTTCTACATGTTACGGCGCTATCTTGTATCCGTAAGTTTTTTTCTTTCTTATACAAACCCATCGTTAGATACGACGGCAATCCTCCTATGGTAGCGCGTGACTATCTTCTTTTTGTAGCCCCAGTCGAAGGGGTGGTCCTGCCTATGATCTGCTACGGTCACTGCTGTGCCCGAAGGGCAAGGTAAACTCGGACTCTCGGATAGGTGTAAGGAATTGTGCGCGGCCGCGTGGCGCCTTCGGGGTCTCTTAAATATTTTGGCCGAGTTTAGCGCCGGTAGGCGGCAATCCATTGTCCCGTCCCTTTATGTTAAGGCGGCTTGTAATATTTTGTATACGCTTCTAGAACTAGGGCTTTCTATCGTAAGATCTGACTAGATCGCTATGTTCACGTTAGCGGCCCTAGAATGAAAAGTGTTCCACACGAAAGCCGTCCGCTCGCTTCTGGTCGGGTGCGTGTGGCCAGGGTTACCGGCGGACCTAGGGGAGTGGCTCCGGTACTAGCTAGGTGAAATCTGCAGGGTCATGCAAATACATAGGCCCCTTCCTTCTCTTTTGGATGAATGGGGTGGTTAGAAGGCGCTTTCCGAGCTACGGTCCCTCGAGCGAAGGGGTTAGGAGGTGTATTGGCCCTTGACTCCAGCTATGTGCTGTGCGGTTCCCGCGAAGCAAGAGGGAAGCTTTCGAGATTTCGGGGAGCTTCGTACTCTCAGCCTCTTTGATTGATAGGCGGGCGGGCTAAGCCCCCTACTTAAGATTCAATTCATAAGGCTAATTTTATGTTGTCGTGAGGCTTTGGTTAGGCCGACTACTATAGGCTAGCTACTTCTAGCTTCTATACTGGCCCTTCCACTTTGGTGTAGTTTTCGTTTGTATTGGTACTGAATGAACATATCAAACAAAGGCGAGCAGTATAAGCCCTTCTCCGGCCGGCCTGGGAAAAGCAGCGAACTCTAGAAGCTAGGGCTTTGTTCACCTTTGGACACGAACACTATTCCGTTCTCAGCGGAAACCCGCCTTAGAGATTGAACGGCAATAAGATAAGTCAACGTTCAATCTAAGACAGCGCTGAGCGCTGATAGCTTGTAGTGAACAGCCCCATTATGAAACCAACCGAAAGCAGCCTTTGGTACTTAAGTAGTTAAGGTTTGGAACCCTTGCAACTATGATAGAAAGCCGTTTGCTTGTTGCCAAACCCTTCGCCTTTCTTTTGAATCAAAGTAGGTCGCGACTGTTGTATTTTAGTCGGTCGGGGGAAGCGGTAGCTTCGTGCTCCGCTTCTCTCGCGCTTGCTTGCGTGAAGGCTTAGAGCCCTTTTCGCTAGGTCCAAAAGCTTCCCAAAAGATCTGATCCAACAGAAATCCCGCATTGAGCGTAGCTGATATGCGGCTACGGCTAGCCGATCATATCATTCCATAAAATCAATCTATATGTATAGAGAGATCCCCTAGATATACAGATAGAATAGATGTTCATGGATAGACAGACATTCCATGGATTCTTAGTTTTTGGGCTGAAAAAGCTCGTCGATCCAAATGAATCATTCTTCCGGTCTCTCTTCGCTCCCCACCCCGAAACTGACCCACGGCACAGCGCCCATTCGCTTCGCGCGCGGGAAGGCAACGAAGTTCAGTTCATGAGACCGCAGCGAGCGGAGGAGCAGCCGCGACACTTCCTTACTGGATCCGAGGGTGGCACCTAAACGGTAGGTAGGGAGGCGGATGTGTGACGTTTGGAGTTGGTCGTTCGTGACCTGGCCCAATGAAGAAGGAGTGCATCTGTTCCCCTGCGGATCATGGCCTTACCCACTCGGTCCCGATGCCAGCGGGGATGTGGTATAAGCGCTCAGGTTCGTTGCGCTGCGCCTTCCAGCTGGAAGGACACATGTTAGATGTAGGAAGTAGGTCGAACGTGACTTCCGTGTCGCCAGTTCACTCGGGCCAAACTCCTCGCTTTACGTTAGCGGACCTACAGGTCGGGCCGGGGCTCTGCGCTCTTTCTTTCTGTGTGGGACGATACCGGGGAGAGAGGGGAATGCGTCGAGGCGGCGAGCAAGACAACTACATTTGGCTTTTCCCTCCATGAGATGAGCCCAGTGCATTGGACCGATGGATAAGAGAACTGAGCTGGCCTAAAAAGCGCTTGGGCGCTCTACGTACGATGTAGACTCCATCAGATACATATCGATTTCTTTCTGATGGATCAAGAATAGATAGTTGTCTCATCAATAGATAGAAATAGGAGATTTCCCCCTATTCTTGAGAGATTCCCTCTCTATCTCTTTCGATCTATCAGAACAGATCAGGCTATCTATCAATCGATTTGAAAATAGCACGCTCATCTCGCTTTTCGTTCATTTTCGCCACGAAAACATAGCCGCCATAATAAGAAGCAGGCGAAGCAGCTAGAAGTACTCGCTTCACGCCCTTGAATTATTATTCACGAATGAATTGGGAAAGCCAACAGAAAGATTCGATTCTGACTTCGTAGAGCCGGTGCTGCTGTTGCCTGCGCGTAGGGCCGTCCCCCACTCCCGTCCCGGGGCGCTAAGGGGCTTTTGTTTTTGGAACAGACGGCAGTGTTTTGCTGACGCCTCGAATCAAGTTTATTGGCGAAATTTGCTAGCTTTCTCACCCATTGCTAGTAGGTTGATAGCGTCGCGCGCCGGCACACATGTTTTGCTTGTGTGTCCATAAACTCAAAATAAGGTGACCTAAACGGCCGCGCCAGACTAAACATAACAATAGTCACGTTCATAGAGTCTACTGAGGAGTAGCAATGATCTTCTTAAGATCGATCTGCCTTAAAAGTGGTCGAGGAAGTATATATTATAGCAATCGCGCTTAAAGTATAAATGAAAGGAGTGGAACAAAGTGTCGCTTCGGGAAACATGGGTATTGAAAATCTTAAAAACCCGTAGGTTCCCAATTTTAAAGCAATTCCTGCCAAGATGACGGATCCTGCCGTAGGTGCCTCTACATGAGCTTCGGGTAACCAAATATGAACTGGTACCATAGGCACTTTGACGGCGAAAGAGGCGAAAGAAGCAATCCATAGAAAGATTTGGCGCCGCTCACTAAATTCTGTGGTTAATGAGATTTGTAAATCGGTTGTTCCTGTTTGGAGAAGAATCAACAGAATAGCTAATAGCATAAAAACAGATCCAAGTAAAGTATAAAGGAACAACTGATATGCTGCCTTGATCTTTCTTTGTCTCGAACCCCATACCCCTATAATAATGGTAGAGTCAGGGGTGGCCCCAAAGCGGAATTGACCGGTGGTGCTTGGTCGAAGCTCCAGTAGGTAGCCACTCCCTTCTCAGAGAACCGTACGTGAGACTTCCGCCTCATACGGCTCCGTCCCGAGCTTCCGTCGTCGGCCTTGGCATTAAACCACTATCTATGCATGTATTTTCAGCCTGGACTGACGAATCTTTTGCTTCTCGGGTGGTGTCGAACAATGGTGCTTGCGTTGCGGGAGATGCCCGCCCGTAGGGTCCGGCCTGCTTCCCGCCCGAAAGAACCGCTCACTAGCTAGCCGGACTAGTGGGGGCCCTATCTGGAGACATACTGAAAACCATGCCTTTCGAACCGAACGCAATGCCCGTCTTCCAAATCAAAAAAAGGGCTCGTTGGGAAGAAAGATTACGTGCGGCCTGTAGAGCACATGTAAGGCACAGTCGGGTTGCTCACGCAGCGGATCACTCTCTCAGAGAGAGAGAGAGGTGTGAAAGTAATAGCCTTATGTTATGGCCGCCCCCCGACTTACGGCCTTTACGCTACTACTATTGTGATGTGAGCGGTTCAAATTGGTTGAATCTTTCTCAATCATCCTGGCCGGAACTTGTATGCAGCACTTGTACGGAGCATAAAGGCTTGGAACTCTTTTCTTATCTGAATCTTAAGGACAGGACCCTACCCTATTCTCGAACCCTCTGCCGAGCTCTACCCTGCCCGCATTTCCTTGTGTTTTGAAGAGGAAAAAAAAATCTCTCTACCTGCTGCCAACAGTCTTTCTTCGGAATTATCTGAACGGGTCGATCCTCCCATCCCGTTTGTTTTAGCAACTTATCCTAAGGTCTCCTCGCCAAGAGCTCCCCGGCGACGACAGAGGAAGCAACCCGTCTGCTGTGGCGGGGCGGCTTTTTTCTTTCACAATAAGACCTGGACGATTATCCCTACCTTCGGTAGCTTACGGAGTTTACGTCAATCCCTGGTCGGGTTAGTTTCTTTCGATTTTCCTTGTAGACGTACCCGGAATTCGCGCAAGTGTGTTTCCACACCCCCAAAACTTACTTGACGAGGGAATCTTTCTCGCGAACAAAACACAACCCCTACCACACAACTAGGAGCACCCCCCTGCATATCCATACAAGACCCGATAGGCGGGTCGGGTCCTACGAGGGTACCCATATCGGAGTACCCTCCCAAAAGGAAAAAGAGTGTCTGTCAGGTGCGTTCTTTCTAGTGGGTTGGCGGGTTCGACCAGAAATGGCTCCCCATGCTACCACAGACTTACCCCTCTTCCGAAGCTTCGCGGGGACTAACTTTAGGAGACGACGACAGCCGTAGGGGGTTACGCACAAGCCCCTGCAAGGGAAGGCTTTAGCCAGCGAATAGAAGATACTCAGTCCGCACAACATAGGGATTAGCACACTTTCGGGAAGAACATAGAATAGTAGAAGATCCAGCATGCAGAACACGGCGATCATTATAAATTCACGAATTAGAAATGCTGTAATATACTCTTTCCCATAACTTCTCATACCAGACCAACCCACTAAAATGCAAATAGGGATCAGAAATGTGGTCAATATCACGAAGAATAAAGAGATACCGTCTATACCCAAATAAAAATTGATGTTTTCATAAGGAAGCCATCGAAGGCTTTCCACAAATTGAGATTTGGCCGTAGAAGGATCGAATTGTATCCGAAGAACAGGGGGATACAAAAAAGTAATAAGAGAGGCGCACAGACCAATTAATCGTATCGGTCGTATTCTTGAATTTGGAATGAAAAGAGGAGTAATGCTTCCTAGCACGGGACAAAGAATAAGACCACTTAGATCAGAATAGCATTCACAGAAATGTTCTAACATAGAGTAGAATCGAACATGGAGAGATCATTGACAACAGTAAAAGATGGGCGCCTAATTCCAATACAATAGGGGTCTATCAGTGCAAGTCAGCTGAACACCGTGATTGATGAGTGGGTAGGTGGGTTAGGTGCACCTCTCGCCCAGTGGGAAGTAATGAGGCTAGTCTCCCCCCCTTTCCCCCTGTCCGTGTGTGGGCCACCCTTCTGAAAGGCGAAAAAGCGGGAGAACCCACTTAGACCCAATAGCGGGCAGCACGAAGCACCCTAAGATAGGGCACGCTCTGCTGCGTGCCATCCCGCTCGACCTGGCCCAAATACCTATTTAAGGTATTCTCAGAGAGAGCCGCCCCACCCCTAGTAGGGTGGTTAAAGAGGAGGTTGCGGATTTCTGACCTCCGAGCCAGAACTATCTGGGGGGGAAACCCATCCCCCACCAATGCGGCCTCGACATCTTTGCCAGGGACTGCTTCTCCAGGATACCCAAACAGTGGGAGGTGCCGGGCTGTCCTCCGATAAAATAGAAAAAAAGGAAAGCCGTGTTGAAGCCCGCCTCCTTTGGATATCAGGAAGAGAGGGAGTTCGATGCCGGAACCAGAACGGCCGCGCGGAATGGCGAAACCTACGGGCTCGGGAATGTGACGCTGGGCTTCTCTCCCAGGAGGGCTAAAAAGGGCCAGACGGGGAACCCCTTCCCGGTCGCACGGGAAGGACCTTCAAGAGCCCGCCCGAATAATAAATCAGAAATAGGAGGAGGGAGAAGAACGAATACCAAAAGATATTTTATATCTTTGTTTTGACTCCTCGAATAGAAAGGGTGAAAAAACGGAAAAACTAATAATACAGACAACGAAAAAAAGCTGGAATGCGATCTTGGAATAATCGACTAAAGCTCATCTACCCTTTTTGTTGACTCGACTCAAGCTATCATAGCCCATTTGTGGACTCGACTAAAGCTCATCATAATAATTCGATTTACTCTTCTGTGTTCATTGATCAGAAGCATCAGCAGCGCTCGCCGAGTTTAGAATTCGAAACACAAAAATTGCCATATTAGCAAATTCTTCGTATTTTCTTCTTCTTAGTTGAAGTTCCCTTCTCCGCCAAGCTAGTTCAATGGTTTCTAAGCTGGACGACTGTATTCTCTGGATGGAAGGTAAATCCAGTGTATGCGCTGGTCCTGAGAAGGACCAAGGGAATCCTGGATTCTATCTAACGAATTTAAACTTTGCCTACTCCCCTTTCGCATACCTGGAGCAGGTTTTTTTTATTATAGATACGTACGCCACAGGTGATATATCTAATAATGGACTATCTTCACAAGACTCATCGATTTCTATAGCGGACTTTCGACCATTCATCATGTCTTCTTCTCAACTCTCCTCGGCATGAACGGGTACTGAACCACCTTCGCGAATCCCATTTCAGAAAGTCAGGTCGAAGGCAAATGATTCCCTTGCTTGGGCCATAAAAAAGTCTGTTAGATGTCTCATCTCGAAAAAAAGAGTTCTTAAAGCCGGCACCTCCTATAACTACACCACCCAGACGGGTAAAAGAACAGCGCCAGAGCAGCAGATTCCATTTAGCCGCGTTCTCCTCCTCAAAAGGTCTGAGCCTGCTACGTAGCTAGGCTACGAGATGATTCTATGATGATAGAAAGAGAGAGATAGAGATCACGCTTCCAAGCAGCGTTCCATCGTCTTTCGCTGACCTGGGTTCTATCAAACACGCTCTTCAATCATGGTTGGAAATTTTCCTGCCTTCTTACCCAAGAGCTCTGAGTCCGCTTAAATACACGAGCTACTTCTTCCTTACTCTTTCGAGTAAGCATTTTGAAACTTCTTAACATCTGCTTCAAAAAAAGCTAAGCCCGGGTCTCACTGAACTGGGCAAGAAACTACCTTCCTGGAGCTACTCCTTACTTAGATCGTCGTTCCCCAATTCAAACTCGGATCAGTGGCAAAGTGGATTCCGTGCATGGGTAAGAAACCTAAACGCAAAATTCGATCATTCAAGTGGATAGCTTTTTTTATCTACGCTAGGATCAGACCGATGAACTTCTTCTTCCTTATGATTTTAGAAAGCGAAAAAAGAAATAAGGAGGAATAGATACAAGTGTGAGTACCAGCATTCTACTCTTGTGAAAGGTGGGCATGACCTTTCCTTTTATTTAAAAGTGAACGTCCTTGCCGGTGTGACAGTATGAGTGACGGTGTTTCTTTTCCAGGTGTCATAATCGGTGCTATTGAATCTGCAGTAAGGAATATCGCCAGTTCTTTGAAAAAGAGTTCCGCTCAGGAATCCCTTTGAGGGAGGTTAGCCTAGTGGTGCGTTCAGGTCCTCTAAAAAAAATGAGCTTACCGCGTTTATGGAATTGAGAAATAGATGTCCTACCAAGGCATGTATGGATAGAAGAAGGGTTAGGGTTCTTGCGGGAAGAAGGACAAAGGGCCCCTAGTGTCCTTATCTATCACGCCCACACATGGGAGGACCATCTCAAATAGGTAAATTGGTTTGGGAAGACGGGGGAAAAACAATCCTCGTTTAGGTTTCTGAGTAAGATAAAGTTAAGATAGAATAGGTCATCCAATCCTGGGAGTTGAAAGAATGAGCCGCTTAAAGGGAAATGGCAAGCAGGAAGGAGAGTAGTAACGCGGATTATCCACCGAAGCAGTAGCAGGACAAGGCCTGGTCTTTCATCAGTCTGGCTTAAGGGATTTCCGAGCTTTTGAAATAATAGCTGTGGCTCTCTTTCTTCCATAAGAGGGAACTTATCCTTAGACTTGTGGAGCTTTGGCTTTGGGTTTGGACCTGTCCTAGTCCGAGAATGAAGCACCAGGTTTGGAATATGCTGGTTCGAGAGGACCTGGAAAACTTCTAGTACGAAGGAGGCTAGTTTTTTGCTAGGTTGTAGATCTTCTCCCTTTATTCTTATATAGAGGAATCACCCTAAATTTCACGTAATATCTATTCTCCGCTCCGTCAAAAGCCTAGTTGATACAAATCACTCTTACTGTTCTCCGTCTTTGCTCTTGAGAGCCGCTTCTTGATAACCTCTATCTCTTTCTCAAAGCCTCATTCGAAGCTGTTCCAGTCTTACTACAGTATACATCACCATTACACCCGCAAGTTCATCTTCTTTTTGAATAGGATTTAGATTAGTCACATCCAAGTTCCATGCTTGGTTCTCAAACTTCAGAGGTGGCCTTACTTTCGTTTTAAAGCAAACATGTGACATAAAAAAGAATGAAATTGATATAATGAGGAAATTAATGTCAGCTGATTCTATACCAGCCGTCTTCAATTGTTCAGGCTACTTCGAAAAAACTTACTATATGCTATGTAAGGGCCGGCTTTCCCCTTTTTCAATCACACACCTCCTACCCTTAGGTAGGCCCTGCTGAATACCCTCCAACCCCCCGAAATGTCAGGAGATTATATAACCCCATAGTATGAAGAGCTGCTCGGGGGATCGCACCCCTTGGCCTAGGGTATACATTCAGATCTGGAGGCATACCTAATTAACGATAAGAGCAGAGATCTCCTCTCTCCTTCGGACCCTCTACCTCTACTTCCCTTCCGCTCATAAACAGCCTTCCAGCAAGGAGAAAGAGATAAAGAAGAAAATTCTCAAATTCCCACAAATGGTTTGAATAAGCATTCCTTAGAGAGGGAATGTCGGATGAGACACTATTTGGCCTTCTTTCAGGAGTTGTAGATAGTATCACCTTTAGCTGGTAGCTAGCAAAGAAGTTATCCCCTATCAACGTATATAGTTGAGGGCAAACCGAGGGTTTACCCGCAGCTTCTGTCCATGAATCCTCCTCTGCGCGCCTTGGTTACGGACTAAGCGAAGCGTCTCTGTGCTACGGTCTAATAATTATGTGTCAAAGACGGATTCTCTTGCAGCTGGATACGGTGCATGCCCCTGAGCCTTTGATTCAATTCCAGCACGTCCTGTCCTCTCTCCTTCACTTAAACACAGCCTCATGATGATTCTCAATTCCTTTTTTTTGAAACTTCAGTAGGCTCCCCCTTCTTTTGGCGATAAAGTCTCTCATTAGATTGACTACGAGCCGAGATTCTTACTACAGGGGTTACCCACTCCTGCAAGACTGCTTTGGGTTCCAGAGTTGTTATAAGGGCGGGACGGCGAGAGAGGAAGCCACTACTACGCCGAAACGTGCTAGATGTTTAGTTGGAAAAGAATAGGGTTTCAATGAGAGGTCACAAGCTACCACTACTCTACGTAATCTCCTTCTTACTGCCTACTTGAAAATCGATTTCTCTTTCATGACTCTCCTTTCTCATTCTCTTTCCACCACGTATTTAGAAATAGACTAGCTCAGCCCTGGAACAGGCCGTAGAGAGGTATCACAAGCGCCCACTCACTGCGCTAACTAAGCCCTCCATAGAATCAGAAGTAAGCTACATACTTAAAAAACTGGAAAGAGAATGGCTTTTGTCTCCTCCTTTCTATTCTTGCGGGCTATTGATTTCGGGTTGAGACTTTGTTGCTTACTTCACGCTTCCTCTCCTGGCTACTGTAAGGTTTAAGGTAAGGGGGCAACTCCTAGCATAGATTACCATCTAAACTGTCTTTGCTGGTAAAGATGCGCTTAATTAGTTACCTGAAATTAAAGGACTCTTGAATAAGTTGACTTCGCCTGGGGTCATCTTTCCCTTTCCTCACATATTGAGTACGTCCTCCTTTCATATAGAAGCTTTTTTCAAAGGTGCTTCGCTTCCAGCTCCTCTTTGTTCGATACCCTTCCCGTCCTGGCAAAAACTATCATCTCTTACCGCTCTTATGGATCAATCGGTCAACTGTAGGGGAAACTGCCAATTGCTGTCAACGGTATCCGGACAACCACAATCTCTTGTTTTCTTTGTTTAAAGCTGGCCTTACTTAATAGATATTTCCTGCTTCTTAGCTATCTCATTCAGTGCGCTGGAGTTCCGATTCTTTCAATCTCTCCGCCAGAGCCAGGGAAGCGCTCTTCGGGCTGAGTGCCAATTCACCGTGCTTATTGGTAGAAAGGAAATCTTCAATTCAATCATCATCTAGCATTATATAATAATAATATAATAATAAGAGATGACCGTGGGATAGGCTTCCCTCGTCACACGCGAGGGAGGAACCAAGCTTCTCCGCTCGATCACACCGAACCGCCAGTCTTTACCTCCTTGAATCAGTCATAAATAGTAAGTCCAATCAATCTGTATGGATTAGTCTCATCACCAGCCCGTAGACTAGTCCAGTAGTGGTGAGTAAGTCTGTGCTTGTGGTGTGCACCGGGCATCCAGTAGAAGAATAGCTCCTCCAACAGCGCACACGCAAGCTGCTCAGGAGATCACAACTTAACTAGCGAAGGGGAGGATCATCTTCAATTGCAAATGAGAGGATAACTCGCCTCTTTTCCAAGAAAGCCATGGGGAGTCCACGTTTGTCGTGGGGCCGGGTACTTCTCCTTTATCCCTTGCTCCTTGCTTTTTTGCTCGGCCACGCTCCTGTTCTTCAAGTAATGGTTCCCCTCTCTCAAAAAAAGAATATGCTAATCGTTAACCACCGATAATACCAGTCCAGAGTTGCTTTTCCTTGCTCCGAGGAGATTGGTATTTGAGGTCGCATTCAACCGCCGTCTTTTTGCCCTTTGGCTGGTAATCACATCGGCCATAAGTTGGTCTATCACCTCGGTTGGGGAGAAAGCTTTTTTTGTTGCGGAAAATCCCTCTCCGCTTTAGTAAACTCCTTCTCTTAGGGCGAGAGCTCCATCACTTCCTTTTTAAAAACTTTCGCAAAGCTGTCTCCTTTTTCCTTAGAGTGAGTTGTTTTGAATGAAAGCCGGTTTCATCCTGACTTTCACATCGGGGACAGGTACGGGTCTGGTCGGTCGATCAAACGATGAACGGAAATCCAAAAATGTGTTGCTTCATTGACAGTCCTCATGGAAGACGAATGGCTGATGTAGAAGGCTATTTGTTATCAGTATCCACCACATAGTTTCCATACTCAACATGCTGACTCCAGCGCCTATATTCGAAGCCCTTATAGCAAGTCTAGCTTATTTATCCTATTGGGAATTGGAGCAATAGTAGAATGGAGAAATAAAGGCTGTCCTTATCTTCTTCTTCTCCTCCTCCCGACCATGAGGAATGCCCGATAATCCTTCGGGGCTGGTATTCAAAGAAACTTTCCGTTCTGTGTCTGGGAACGCGCTAGAGAAATGGCCCCACTCCTATACTGCCTGGTGTTGATTCGGCAATTTGCGTCTAGTGGGAGCTTTGTCATCTCAAAGAATAAGCGGGGATCGTTCCCCTTGCATGCGGACTTAAAGTCGTGGATCTTTTGATGGCCGGGTAGCTGCTTTCTGCTCTCCTTATTCGTGCCAACTCCGCTAGGTATAGGGAGGGAGTCCTTCTACAAGTCTCATTACTGTTCGATTACCTGATTTTTGAAGGCATCGAGATGCCTTTCTGGGGAACCCTTCCTTGCATTCTTTATTGGATCGCTTTCATCGCTGCCTGAATCGGGGAATCAAAGATCGGAAGACTTTCCTTTGCCCTACTCTATTAAGAGGAACTTTTCCTGTCTTCACTCTCGCTCTAACTCATTTACGCTTTTGGTATTACTAAAAATGTTCATCCGGCCCTCATCTATTGAACCTCGCTTACGCATATGATCGGTCGGAGAACTCTTTTCAACCGCCCATGATTGAGCAAGCGTAAATGAGAAAAATTCTTTTTCATATTGCTTTTAATTTTCTTCTTGTTGCATCTGTCGATACGATAGGTTGATTTACCTTACTAGTCTATCCCGAAGGTTTACTGTCTGGATGGTACTTTTCAACAGATAGCGAATCGCTGCTCAATGGTGTTTGTAACTAAATATCTAATCCTCGTTTTCCCTGTCTGGTGTGGTCTTCCCGCTGTCCCTTTCCTCTTCACGCAAGAGCACGCTCCGAAGCAAGCGGGCTCGCCGGTGAGTAGGCCTCCTGATTTGTCGAATAGCTTCTTTCCGGCAAAGCTTACCACTCCTACACTCCTTTCTTCTATGATTCTTGTGGAGGCTAATTCCCAGACAGCCTGAAGCTGAGTGAGGACCTTATTTGACATGCTTTTTTCCTTCCCAAAGGCGAATAAATCACTCCTGTAGCTTTTTTGCGCTCGATCTACAAGCCTAACCTAACTCGATTAAGCTTTTCTTCTTACACACAGAAGGTTTTTTGGGCGCTCGTATTGCGGGTTTTCCACTTCGTTCAGTTACATTAGTGCTTTACAACTCTACTTGGTGATTAGTTCCGCTTTAGTTGGTGTGAAATGAGCGATTCTGGGATATGAGTTCTTGTCGGTAATGGAACCTACCCTTCCGGAGTGAAGGATTGTCATCCTGAGCCGAGTGGTTTTTAATTGGTTTAGAGTCGAGTGATGAAGCTCAGGATTCTGGTGATTCTGCCGTTAGTGAGAAGCACGTAAACTCTATAGCCCTAAACTCAAACAGGAGGTCAGGTCAAGTCCGTTCAGCTTAGGGATAATTACTTGTCTGACACCTGCCCATTCCCTAAATATCGTAGTTTATCCTAAGAGCAGGAGGTTTCCTTGGTGGTGAACTTAGAATTGTTGAAGCACGCACCTCTCAATCACCCGGTCCTGTGTGAATTGAACGAACTTCAAAGTACAACGCGACTTAAGCTGTTTTGCCACCGATTTTTTCGTGTTCGCCATGTTCTAGCAAAGTCTAAGGACATATTCGTTGCCATCATTTTGGGTTCTGATGGGAAATCCTGCTGAGGTTATACACCAAGTCCACACGTGATTCTGCTTCTGGCCAGAAGTGCCACGGGCGCATTCAGCTCTGGAAAAACTCCTGAGGGTCGCAGAGATAGATGAAGTTTATAGTCAACCTCTGCCCTCTCAGATAGCTTTCTTTCCAACACTTCTATGGGGAGATAGTGTAATATTAGTAATTGGAATAGTTTCAGTTTACTATTTGAAGTTTTCACAAAGTCTCAAATTGTTTTCCGGCCTTGTTTCGTAGGTGAATTCCATGGATTGAATACTTCTAACACTGATTTTTTTTGTAAAATTCCACGTGACTTGTACCGGAACAGAGAAAAAGGGTATCCAAAATTGAAATCCAGGCACTTTTTCCTATTTTTCGCGTAGATGTGTGTGCTCGGCAATGCTAAAGCCAGAGCGTGATGGCAAATTGATCGAGCGAAGAATCACATTTCTCAAGCTATCACATTGCATAAAGACTCACTGGCCGTAATTCACCATCAATTAAATTAAACTATATACCCTTACAAAACTTATTAGTACTCCTACACGTTGTTCAATTTTAATGTCATTCTCATTCTCAACTCTATCCCTGACTGGTCTTTTATTTCAGGCCCTTTTGGGATGGTATCTTTTTGTTATATCAGCCCGGCTCGCATGGACTTCCGGTCTTGCTTGTTGACACCTGTTGTATTGCAATTTGAAGTTCTCTAGTTACATACTCCTGCACAAGCAAGACAGCAGGTATGGCTTTGATGAGGGGCGCTGGGAAGAATGGATCGGGGAGATGCCCTTGAAAGATCACTTACCAGCTCTGGAAGGACATGAGTGGAGAAATGTCACCGGATTTTTTGATCCCAAAAAAACAACAGGCGGCGTTTACCTTATTGGTGAGTCTTGGCCGGGTTAGTGTTTAAGGAAGAAAACCTTATTGTAGGTTATTTTTTATTTAAATAGTGCCAAATTCCAAAATAAAAGGAAAGGGATGCTTGTACGCACATTAGATTTGCTAACTCAATTGATCCTACTGTATCTAGATCAGGGTTCCCGTTTAAGAAAGCTTGTTAGCTTTGTATTGGCTCCCATCTTACTTAACGGGGCCCTTAGTTGAATACCGATCAAAATTGTTTGCAATTTTGAGACTTTTCCAATAAAGAATTATTCGTTATGTTAAATACCCCGAAAAGCTGAAACCTCTTATTCCGGTCCTTAGAAAAACTACAACTAGTCAGGAATTGCGTAAGAGAAGAGACGTCGTAAGTAACAATAGCGCAAAAGCAGGCGGCGGAGATCCGCAAAGGTAACCGGATGCTTGGGGCTTAGGACAATGACGGGCGGGTCCCGGAGTCTCTTAAAGAAAGGACAAGATAAATTTATATCATGTTTACAACCGATCGGATTCAAAAGTCCTTACGCGCCCTTATCTCTCTCGTCTAATCTATCTTCTTTATCTTCTGATCGGATCGCCTGCCTTCTTTCAAGCCCTACTTGAAAGGCTTGCTTTCTTAAAAAAAGCTTTCTTTATTAAGAGTCCTTTAAGAAGCTAAGCTCCTTCAGATAGTAAGATTCGCTTAACTTCATACCTCTAAGCGCTCGTGACTATCCGATGATAGTCACTTCGCTTTCCTTTTAGACTGAAAAAGGAAAACGGAAAGATTGAGCATAAAAAAAATATAGAGAATGAGCTATTACGTGCAAACAATGGAAATTCAATAATAAGAGTCTGATCTTCTCGCTTAAGAATATGCGATTCCTCCGGAGTGAAGTTGTTGGGGGGAAGAGAAGATGAGGAAGCTAGTTTAATTGAGGAAGCCACTTTCTTTAATGTATACTAGCTGGTCTACAAAAGCATGACGCATGACGCTTCTCCTTTTTTTAGTCCACTCTCCCTTAGAAAACGGAGCTGCTTGAAAGCAGATTTAGAAATTACATAGGTGAATGTAGAGATCACCGGTGTCCTACTCGAGACGAAGTACTTGTCGTCCCCAAACCAAAAGGGATGAGGGAAAAAGGCTCGAGAAAGCGTCCTTGGAAGGGGGAATATCTGAAAAAGTGTTAGCGGGGAGCCCATCCCTCTCGTTCTTACAGAAGACATAAGGGGGAATACACGACGGACGGAAAGCGGGGAAACATCCTTTTTCTGTCTTCTCTCCACAGAGGAAGGAAAGCACCGCCAAGCCAACAAGAAAGCAGAAACTGCATGAGGTAAGACTAAGGGCGCTTGCCTGTGTCGCCCTGCAACGAGATTACCGGGGGTCTCGGTACCAGGGGGGCGCGGAACAGAAACTCCAGTAATAAAAGAAGACAATAGTAGTCCTCTCAATATCCTAGGGCCCCTTCCCTATATGCCGCTTTACGGAAGGGGAAAAGCTTGATTCTCATAGTAGACAATACAACATGTGCAACAAGAAAATCAAACTATCTTATTATTGAATTTTACTATTATTTACCTTTCCCCTATAGATCCACCTTTCTTAAAATAAAGATAAGCAACTAAAAAAAGCTAAATCGAATCGAATAGTAATAAGACGCACGAAGGATCAGAGAGAAAGGGGATTCTAAAAGCTAAAAGCCTAGAAAACTAGATTGTCAGACTCGGAGGTAGCAGTAAGATCTCTGTCTCCAGAGAAGGCATGAGGGTTTTCTAAAAGTCTCCTCTCATTACTTATGGATAAAGCTCTTAAGCTTAAGCTTTTACGAACTGAAAGATCTTCCCATTCTAAATAAGAATGAGAGTCTTTCAACTAGATGTGCTCCTTTGGCTGGGTTTGAGAGAGAGAGCGTGAGATAGTTGGTCTAATAACTAGTCCAACTTCCTTGTATCTGAAAGCGATGACAGGATGTTAGGTCTAGTAAGGAGACTTTTTGGCATAAGTTTCCTTCGCAACTAATAGACGTTAGGCTAATAAAATAGGTGGGATTGATACCACCTTTGAAAAGTGGTTTTTCTCTGTCATACAGCTTACGATTATCAAGCTGAACTGCCTTCTGTAGTAGCTTGAATCGTTTCGTTTACTCTAAGTCCTTATTACCGACGCGATTGATTGCTATTTGAAAACACTTTCATACAAAAGAGCTCCGTTCGGCTTACTCTAGTTGGACAGTCTTAGTTTCAGTTTTGAGAAGTCGAAGGAGCAAGCGAAGAGCTAACAAAGAGTCTTTCTATTTGACTGTCCGAAATCAAGTGGGAGATTCAATTGAAAAGGCCCCTTACTATAGATAGGGTGTTAGCGCTGTTTTTTGAAATAAGGACGTTTAGGTTTGACTAATAAGATAGAAAGGGGCAAGCCAAAACCCACTCTGCTGAGTTCGGCTTTCGGGGCTACCTACTTTAGGGCTTATGTAATATATAAAGAAGAACCCTTTTAGGGCCTTTTTGTTTAAGGGCTGCTCGCCTTTTGAATAGAAGGAAGTGGGAGAGCAGAGGTTATTTCGGTAAACCGATGCATGAGCTGAGGCTCCCATGCCCCGCCGACCCTCCGAAAAAGTAAGGGCTCATAGGGAGTCAGAAGCAAGCAGAGTAAAAGGCGGGTAAAACTCACATAAGCAGAGGGGGAGACACATTCATGAAAAGCGAGAAGCCCTGCCGTGGGGGACTGACCAACTATGAATAGATCTTACTTATGCTTGCGGGTAAGAACATATATTAGTCCGTATCGTGGGTCTATTTGTTACAAAAGGCGAACATCCCCTTTCCAAAACATTAACATAGGTCCTCAGGCAGACATCGAAAAGGGGGCGAAAAGAGTCTATTTACCTTTACAATATTTCGGAATGTATCATGGCTCTATCTATTCATTAAAAAAAGAAAAAAGAGTTCTGCATCTCGGGTGAACAAATAGGCGTGGGGAAGAGTGAGAGTGGGGGTGCTACTAGCCCCTCTCTCGTTGTTTTCCCTTCCCGACCCACCATTCCCTTCCTTCCCCTTCGCCCGGCCCGGTGAGATCAGATTTCTAGAACGAAGTGAAGTGATAGGAAGAGAAGACTGCTGGCGGGAAATCCCTATTCATGAAAGCCCCTTGTTAAGGTTAGGGGGAAAACGAAAGTGCGCTCCTGCGCACCAGCTGAAGAAAGGAGCTTTGGAAGCTTACCTTATTATTATATTAAAAGGGGAAAGGGTTCCAAACCTATCTGACTAATAAGAAGAAAGGGGCGTTCAGCCACTTGACTGTAAGGAGGGGGGCAAGCCAAAACCTACTCCTAAGAAGTTGCTGGATCGAAGTAGTACATTATACATCTGCCCGCCAGCAGCCTAGGTGGTTCGATTTCCCCTATACGGCGATGTGGCGAAAAAGACTGATTCACGAGATATGCCTTGCCTGCCTTAAAGATTTAAACTTGTCGTCTACTTTCATTCACAGGAAATGTTTTGAAAGAGACTACAATAATACAGAACGGCCGTATCTCGGAAGATTGAGGAACAAGAAGAGATCTCGATTAAGAGAAAGATGTATTCTAGCGAAAATCTTACCAGTTACATCCAATCACAAAACTACAACGAAAGTTGTCCCTTTTTTATGGAGATTACCCATCACAGAGATGCAAACAGAGGATCGAACGACTTCATATATCCCCTTTCTACTCAATCCAGAAACAAGATCGGACGTTATCCCGGTTCGTCTCCATTTTTGTGAAACTATTCCTCAAGCAAGGCAGCCGATAAGTCATCGAAGGGTTTGTGTGAATAATGGAATGGTTAACATTACTCATTTTAAACTCTCCCACGGTGATATAATATCTTTTCAAGAAAATGATGCGAGAACCCGCGGTGAAGAAATAAAGATAGATCCTTCTATATCGAAATCTCAGTTGAGAAAATCATAGTCGAAAATTCCTGGATCCCCGTGGAGAAGAACGCAAAACAGAATGGTTCCTAGCCTACTCAAAACTAAGAGGGATGCCGGGGGCCCACTACAAATCCCGGTTTTTGCAACAGTTGCGTTCTTCTATGCAAGAAGAAGACTTAGAAAGAACAAAGAAGTTTGGATCCGAAAAAGTATGCTTAGGCAGTTCTTTCGCTGAGCACAACAGAATGAAGAGGAATTTTTATCATTTCAAATCCCTATTCTTATCGAAGAGAAGGAACGAGAAAAACCGAAATATTCCTACTCGAACAAGAAGTCCTATAGTTTACAACTCTTCTTTATATAGTAATTCGACCTATTGCTCCGCACCCCCCCATCAGTTTACTAAAAAGATCAAAATAAAAAGGATCGAACTACCTACTCATTATTCGGAGGTGAATCATAGAACACCAAAGGCTGTGGTATCTTATGGACCTAACATAGGTCACATACCTCACGACTAAGATTTGAAGATCCAACCTTCTTCTTCGGAGTCGGAATAGGGACGGTGGCCAAAACATATAAAGATCGGCGTATCGCTCATAGGGACATATCTAGCCGGATAGCAGGATAGTCGTATGCGCGATTCATAATAGATCTCTCTCCATATAGATAGGTATCTCCGTGGATAGAGATAAAGATAGGGATCCATCTAGATCTTGATTCACTATTTCCATATTTTTTCTTTTTTCTGATTGATTGCCTTTTTTTTGACGACAAGTTTTCGTTTTCAATCTTAATGCAGGAGCGGAAAGCCACTTGACTGTAAGGAAAGGAAACATCGTTTTTCAATTATTACTTGCTGGGGCGGAGCGTAGACGAGCGAGCAGAGCCAAGGAAAGAGGGAAGCCCGTCATAGAGCAGTCGACTAGAAGTAGAAGACTGCTGGCCTGAGAGAAGGCGGCCTCTCTCGGGAAAGATGGCCCAATTTCTCTTCTTTCTTTTTGATTTCAGCTTTCTTTTTTTTTTTTTTTTCAGGGGTCCAGAAGGCTAAAAGGTGGGGGAGAAGGAAGCCGAACCTCTAATCGACCTGGACACATAAAGAATTCTCGGCGTCGAGAGAGATTTGAGATTCCGTAAGTAACTCAGTGAGTGCTTTCTAAGAAGGGCTTGGAAGAAGAAAATGAAATAGGAACAACCGCGCTGGTCGTAATAGATCGACTTTCATGCTAGTTCTTGCTCCAGCATGAAAGTTCCATTTCAGGGAAGGACGACGTACTATGATACTTTCCGGTTGCGACCCTGCGTTGTGTCTCTGGTTTGATGGTGTAGTGCTAAAAAGCCGGTAACACTTCCGTTTTTGTTTTCTCATCCCATTCTTTTCGCACACTTCCGGTTTAACTCTTTTGTTATCTCGACTTCTTCGCGCTAATGATCTCCCCAGTAGTTTATATAGGAGCTATGCCGTTTCATTCCTATTTCGTTTTTATGATGTTCCAATTCAAATAGCGGAGATTCACGAAGAAGTATTGCGCTATTTACCAGTGAGGGTAATTAATTGCCTTATCTTTTGGGTGGGAGATGTTCTTTATTATATCAATGAAAGCATTCCATTACTACCAACCCACAGAAAATACTACCTCTCTGAGATATACGGTTTATGCCGGAAAGGTACGAATATTTGGACTAATTGGAACCATTGGGCAATTTACTTTATACCTCCTATATCGTCTGGTTTTTTTGTTTCTAGTCTTATTTTATGAGTCCATGATTGGGGCTATGTACTGACTATGCATAGGACTACTAAGGTGAAAAGACAGTAGTATTTCGAGACGAAATGCTCTGGATTCTAGGAGGACTATAATGAGGAGGACGACAGACCGCTCCCACGACAATAAGGATAAGCAGTGGTTCGAATCCACATCGTGAGGCTTTAGTGCACAAGTCGTCTGAATCCCGTTAATTTGGGGCAGGATCTCGACGACATATCTGCCCTGAGTTTTGTTTTCATTGCACATCTTAAGAAAGAAGCTCCCATGCTTCAAGATTGAAGTTTGTCACCATAAATCTCTGTAAAAAAAAGAAAAAGACGTTGTAACGATATCGCTAGGGCCCCCAACATAATCCTCCAATCCTCCTAACAGCATCCAAATATGGGCGAGGATCAATTAGTTACTAACTGCAGTGATGTTGAAGTAGAAAGAAGGCTAATAAAAATAGGAACGAGTCGGGAATTCTAAACTCTAACTTAACTTGCTCGCTGCGACTTCCTTTTTTCATTTGGTTAGGGCAGCCAAACGAGTCTCATGAGAGCTTTCAAAGAATGATGTACATGGATGTCCACAGACTCCTAGGCGGGGCTCTATAGGTGAATGGATGGTTTGCTTCACCCTAAGCTTCGTATGAGACGGAATAAAGACGCAAAGGAAAATAGCGGTTTTCCTGTCAATCACAACATCGTATTTCTCCCTCCTTTTTTTCCTCGCTCAACGCCCACGATAAAGGGAAGACAAATAAGCAATAGGATTTGAGGTCTTTATTAGGGAGAGTTTTCACTCCAAAGAAGATTCATAAGAAAAAGAAGAGAAAGAGGAAGAATGCACGAAAAATCCTATCCTAATAGGGCTCGCCTCCCGTTGTTCTCTTCGGTTGTAAAGTGCTGCTCAAGCTGAGCTAACTACAGGTCCGAATGAACTGGGACACCAGACCATTCTTATCTTATGCTCTTATGCGGAAGCAAGCCCTTTGTTTCTATACGAGACTTTTCTCACTTAGGGTGAGCAACCATACTATTCCAAAGTCAACGATGTATTAGAATCTATATTGAATTACTTATCATCGCTGTATCAATCTTCAAAAAAATATCCTAACAAGAGATACCATTGATAATAAAGCGAGTAAGCCAAAACGGCGTCCACTTTATTTATGTTTCGATTTCTGTGAGCTAGTTGAAGTTGCTCTCCTTTTGCCTGCCCTTCAATTCGAGTTTGACTTTCTCTCTCTGCGTGCAAGGGCGAGCGAGTGCAATAAGCGCCTATGGAGATTTAGTCCCTCTCATATTCTTCCCACCATATATTTTGTATATGATCTCCTAGAGATACGTTGTGCTCCTAATTGATTTACTATCTAAGTACAAAACAACAAGCCAAGCTTGGTTGGCAAGTTGCAACCAGTTAAGTTGAATAGGAGGTTTTGGATACAATCGCAGAACTTTCACTCGATAAGGAAAGGTCAATAGCTAAATAGGCGCGTACAGGTAGAGAAGAGGCAGAGTGTTCCTCCCTCCCGCCCTGATCTTTTTGTTGGAGCTTGGTTTTCACACAGTTCTTTTCTCTTTTTCCGCTGCAAGTTTTGTTACAAACAGACAACCCCCTTTCTTGCTAAATAAAGAATCCCGCAGCATCCGTCCGGCCTGTAATTGTTTGTTCCTCCGATACTACTTTTATTATACTTTACAGCAAGGTGAGTTCATCTGTCCTCTTGGTTAGTCCCCCGCGAAGTAGAATGGATAAAGCAGGACAACCAGTTCGCTTTGGTTCATTTTTGAGGGCTTTTCCTTCGTTTCGTTTTCGGTTGGGCCCAGAAGTTTAACCTCTTGTCCAATCTAAGCTAAGGCCGTGGAGAACTAATATTAATCAGTCAAGTCAACCATCCCTAAGGACGGTGAAAGAACCCCCAACAAGGTTTAACCACTTTCGAGTTACGATTTAAGTTAGGCTGCTGATGTATCCTTCTTCTATAGAAAAATAGTGGCATATCAGCTGTCTCACTAGTAAGCGCATATAAGCTACTATTAGCCTATAGAACTAACAGCTGGTCAACTGGATTTAGAGTTAAGCAGTTACTTATGTTGGAACTCTTTACTATCTCCTTGGAATCTAGCTAATGCTCTTAATCTTACACAGGCACTGGGAATTCCTACTTCCAGTCCTAACGCTAGTAGTCGTCGCGCATCCGCTGTGAAATGGAAAGAAGTTTCTGTGGCATATCAGCTCTTCCTTTCGGTTCAGCGCTTAGTAGCGTCACTGTGCGTTAGCCCGTATAGGTTTTGGCCTTATGTTTTGTATGTCTCACTGCTAGATTAGGTTGGATGGAATAAAAGTAGTCCCTTTTCCCTGAAACTCACTGGCTTGATTCCATGGCTTTAGCCAATACCATCCCGCTTTTGGCTTGGCTCAGAACACCAGTGACTCAAGCACGGATTACATTATTCGTCCTTTAAGCAAGAAAGTTTACTTGCCGCGTTTAGTAGTTACGTTCGCTTTCCGCATCGGCGAGAGAGAGAATTCCTATTTGATTACTATTTTGTGCAAGTATTTTACGTTAGAAGGCAACTCTCTCTTGTACAGATCGTGTAATTATCTAACTATAACTATAGGGTTAATACTTCCCTTCTATTATACTAATAGGATACTCCCCTTTCGGCAATTACTGCGTTTTTATACCGAGTGGGGGGATCCACAAACGATAAAATCTCTCTTTTTTTCCTATCCGCTACCCATTCACATCCCATTCAAACCGGTACTGATCGTTGATATACTGTAAAAGTAGTTTTCTTGCTTTGTGGTGCAGCTCTGATCTAAAAACTAGTCGCAACATACCAACCCTATACATGTTTCCCTCCTCCCCTACGAACGCGAGGCCCCCCGAAAGCGGGGGATTTCGTGACATTTCTGATTGGCTGTCTTGTTTTCTAATAAGTTGTTTAATAGTTGGCATGTTTAAATCGTATACATAATATGATGGTTTTGTTTATATTGATCCTACCCGAATGATGATGATTCTTCTATTTAATAGAATATTCAATGTCGAAGAGAAAATCTCAAATCTCTCTCTCTCGACACGGATAAACCTCTCTTTTTCATACGCTATTTCATTGAGAATTCCGTTTCCGCTTGTTCCGCGGCTATTGCATCTTCCCTGCCACACTGCTTTCAACAACAGACTTCTTAGCGCCTACTACTATCCCTACGCACCAAGACCGTCCGAGCAACGGCGGATGATTGAACACTATCCCAATCTCTAGAAAGGAGTACCACCCGCAGCTGACTCTTGCACCGCTGGATCCTTCTTCTCTCATCCTTCCTAAATGTGTCTCTTATACTTCGTACAAGAACAAAAGAATAGCTAGGTTTCTCCTTTTTTTCCCGAGGGGTCCACTAGGCACTCTAATCTTAATACCTATACCTATCTTCGCTATCGAAAATCCGGCGCTCTGACTTCCGCTTGTACTATATCGGTCATTGGAATCAAAGAAAAGAACTTCAGAGTGGTCACTTCCCCTCGTGTCTTACTTATACTTCATAGTACAATGCTTCCTCCAGCGTCGTAGACTGAAACAGCCTTCTAACTATTCTCTACCTTCAAATCTTTTCAAAAGGGCATTCGCTACCACCGGTGGTCAGAATTGTTCTCCATTCACATCTTGAAAAAAAAAACTTCTAAACCAAAACTCTACCTCAGCAACGCAATGGAAGCCCCAGGGGTTTACCGAAAGCGCATCAATCTTTCTTTCTTTTCTTCTGGTTCTGGTGGGAGGGAGTCTTGTAAAGGGGGAGCCACTTGACTGTAGCCGTAGCGAAAGCGAAATCAAAAAATAAGAACTTTCTTGACCGGTCATGTGCGTCACCTGGGCCAAGACAAGAATGTCTATTCGTTTTTACCTTACGAACGAAGGCGACCATGGGGACCGGTTCCTTCTTTCTTTATGTTATGTCGGTTGCGGTGGAGGGCACTTAAT
>JAKWJA010001027.1:0-15824 GCA_027704765.1 Solanum habrochaites | reverse complement strand
GTAACGTCGCAAGTCAAAGTGACGATTCTGATGGGGGGGGTGGATGGAAACAACGCATAGGTAGGTCAAACCGGGTGGAAGGATGCAACACGCGACGACGCGTAGGGGATAACAACATAGCATAGTGCTAAGGCCTCAGAACCGTCAAGAATATAATCCAAAACATGCTTTCACAGGAAACAACACCGATATTCCAATTGACACCTTACAAGCAACACTGGGTGTGAGGGCACAAAATGAAAAAAATCACATTAGACCATCATTTAATTAAATGATGCAAGAAAGAGTATTGTCTACCTGCCTCTTCCCTCAGGTAGAGGGGATTCTCAATCCCAAGAGTAAGCAAGATCAAATTTCCTAGAAATCCTCCTCCTCTCCCAAAAGTTTGAATCCGACATATAGCTCACATGGTATTTTCCAGGTACTATCCACTCCAAGGAAATCTATTTGCTAAATTACTTCAACGTAAGGTACATCAGCTTCCATGCTTCGCAACCTGTATATACTTTCCATCAACATATCTCACTTGCATAGAGGAACACTCCTCTAGAATTTTCTTGAACTTCGTAGAAGGGACATCGGCATCTGGAACACACCCTAGGTAAGAAGTTTTATATTCATTTCCATCAAAAGAAGGGAGCTTTCAAAAATGTTGAAGGAAAAGGAAGTCATGAGGACAACATGCAATGATAAGAACTTTCAAAAGCCTTGGATAGGGATCCAATGAACTTTTTTTTTTCTTCCTGTTTCTACTTTGCGGATACAAGAGATAATAGGGAGTGTTGACAATCCAATTTTTACCCGCTTCGGTGTAATTTAATTAATCGATGCCTTTCTAAATTTTCCAATAATTTAAAAATTAATTAGTTTTAATAAGTTGTTACGAATATAATATATAACACATGATTTTATGCTACTAGGCATAACTTTAGATACATATATATTTTATCCTATTATGGGTTTTATCATAACTTTAGATAGCATATATATGTTACATAATTATGTATATTTTTGGTTATTCAAGAACCCTCTAAGAAACACACCCAAGTATTTTGTTAAACTAGTTCAATCTAAATTATAATTACTTTAATCACTTTTTACGATTTTAATAATTATTTTACTAAAAAGGGGAGCTCGTTGATTAATTAATACAAGTCCATTTTTTATTTAAGGATTATATTTTTTTTATTATTATTATTTTCTTTTATTTAACTAAAATTGACCCTCTTTTAAATCTAACCCACTATCCTTTAAACATAAAGAATCAAATAATTTGGGCCTCCTCATATCAAGAGGCGGGCCATTTCTCTCCCCTCCAACCCATTCCCCTTCCATCTCCCATGCCGGCCCAACAACCCAATCTAAATTAAATCCACCAAAATTCCAGCCCAACCCATTTTCCCCATCAGAAGTCGGCCAGTTCTGTTTTTAATAAATATCGAAAAAATACTTCGTAAAAGTAGTTTGTTTATTTTTTGAAGATTTTTCGACTTTTAGGATTTCGCCACTTAATTTTGGAGAACCTTTTAAGAACACTTGGTTTCTAAACAGACTTAGACAGGAAAAAGCTTGTTTTGACAATCTTGTTAAGGGGTTTACGGGGCTTCCTATTAGCGTCTTAGGACCTTTGAAAAACACAACCACAAAAACCGCCCCACTACCCTCTCCCCTCACTTACGGTAATTTCGGATATTAACTTATTGACTATTTTTGTTTAACATTGGCAGTTGAAGTTTGACTTTAATCACGAATTTACTTGCCAAATGCACAAGTTGAAATATTTTGTTATCTTGCAACTTTGTGAATTCTTTTCGAAGTAAACTGCTTCTTCAGGTTTTAAATCTAACGGCTTACGACTTGAAACATTATCGTTTAAAGACTTAGTTTTTAGCTTGATAAATATAAAGGGCGCTTCGAAAGGGGTTTTGAAGTTTCTAATCCTAGCTTTTAACGACATTCAAACAAACTTAAACAGTATCACAAAGAGAGAATAGAGCAGAGATAGGGAGAAGAGAGATTTGGGTCCAAGTTTTCAGGTTCTTTTCTCGCCCTTGACCGAAACTTGGACCCACCTGCTTTTGGATTTTAACTCCTTTTGCCCTTTTCTAATCTAAACATTAAAGAAATACGAGAAAGTAAAACAATAAGGGCTTTGTTCCCATATACAAACAAATCAACACATAAGAAAATCTTCTAATTCTGCCTATTGGAATCTTCTTCATGTCTTCACAATACTTGACTCAAAAAGGGAGCTGTGAGTCTTTACGACTCTCCGCTAACGCGAAGGAGCGTGAGTCCATGACAAAACTCGAATGATTCCTGAAACACCAAAGGATATAACCTATATTAACGGCAAAAGCTATTAATGTAAAAAATGTGACATTCCCAAAAATAACAACACCCCAAGGAAGACAATATTCAAGAAAACACATATAGTTTGAAATGAAACTTAGCTAAATGTGTCAATTAAGCAATGTCCCTCACACAGGCTTAAAACGCATAAACATGAATGAAACTATATGAAAGTTAAAGAACAGTGGCTAATTTTACTCATGGCCTTTAAGAACGGCGAAAGATAGTAATCCAAAACAAGAAGACGTTTAAATAATTATCTAAAACCATTTTTCTAGAGTCATTGCAGACTCAACAACCCACCCGAAAACAATCACAATAAAAACAAGGAGAAGAGAATTTCAGCACAAGAGCAAAATCTAGCTCTCACAACTTTCACTGCTTTAAAGGAAATAAATTTCCAGATTCGACATCTTACGAATGAAAACTAAAGGAAAACAAAGATAAAGAAAATAAGATGACTCTTGCGATATGACAGGACGAAAGCAAGTTTAGAAATTTACAGGAACGGAATCAACAGAATAGTGACCTATTGACAGATGCTTTTATCCCACGACTCGAAATTATCAGGAAATAGCTAAGATGTTAGAAACAGCATGCAGTCTTCACGTTAACCCACCAAGGAACATGATGTGAATTCTAAATAAAATGTTGCCATGAATACTCGGCACAGTAGCGAATTTAGACTAAATAAAAGATCAATAAACACATAAAAACCCCACACACGTGTCCAGATAAACCTAAGTCATATAAAAAGAAAAAACTTTCCAAACGTCGTGTCACCTGATCATGAATCTCCCAGCTACAAACAAGACACATGCACAATCGGACAGAATTTAACCCACAATTCATTTCAGACATTGAGCGAACCACAGAGTATCCACTTTCCATTTAACAGCAATCGGCCACACCTTAACTTCAATGTACTATATTAACAGATTGACTCCAAACAAATCATCAAGGCTAGCCAAGATCGATTGGCTCTAAGACGTCCAGAACACCAAAACGACAACAAAAATTCACTTCGAAACAGAACAGAAAAAAAGGCGAAAGAAGTAACATGGAGCAGGGGATTTATACCCGCTCTGGTCTGAGGGGGAGGACTTGTTTGATAACTTCGGGCATTTGGGCGTGGAGCTTTGGGTTGCTGGTAAGGATTGTTTGGTAGTTTTGCATGGAGCGTTGGTAATTTGGGAGTGGCTTTGATAGCCTGGAGTTTGTATTGTTTGATTGCGGGGGAAGGTTGCTCGATAGCTGTCTGTACATTAGTCGCACTGGGAGCGACCATTTTGTTAACGAGTAACATTGATAAGCTTTTTGTTGCCTTTGTGGATCTCTGAGATGGAAAATTTTTGGGAATTGGGTGTTGGGTTTTCTAATACGACAAAATATGGGCATCTGGATCAGTGGGGCCAAGCATTTGTAGTTGTTGGAGGAATGGGATTGTGGGCGATAGGCCATTGGTAGAGACTTTGGTTGGATGCTTGAGAGCGGTCTTGAGGGTCGTTGAGTTTCTTAAAGAAGGGTTTTTCTTTTCGTTCCCCCCATAGAAATGCGGGCAACCTCTTCTCCCTCTTCTTCCTCTCAAGTCCGGAAGATCCAGGCGATGCTATACACTTCGGCGCTATGTTCCCTCAACTTCCCCCCAAAAAAAAAGAAAAAAAAACATTCAGTGCCATCGTTGCTATAGTCTCACCCACTTAATTTCGTATCTGCTGGGCGAAACTGGCGCTGATTTACAAGATATTCGGGGTTCTATCGTAGTACTTCATGCAAAAACTTCTGCTTATCAAAATCCCTTACGAACCTACCTCTACAATCTCCGTTCACCGTCATCTGCGTATGCCTCACCCCCTTGTCTCTATCTCCTCGTTCTGCGCTCTTTCTTCCGCCTTCCTCGATAGCTTTCTGTGGGTTTCTGCTTCAATCTTCTCCAAGGAGTACCGATCCAGGGACTATGTCGACGTTGTAACGCGAATCTGTGCGATGAAATCCTTAGCTAGTGCGCTCCAGTCTGGGCCCTTTCGATTTCGTCGACGTGAACCATTCCAAGGCCTCACAACAACCGCACAGAATCCGACTGAACAACCCGCATCAGCAAAGCTCATCTTTGCCAAACTCCCACGATTTGGTCGCAGTATGTCTCAGTGTGCCATGGGGTTGCCCCCCCTCCGAAGGTATCAAATTTTGGATCTTGAAAACCCTTCAGTAAGGTTTCAAGTCATGGTGTGGATGCATAGTTCTCTGCGTAGGCTTAAAAACCCGTGCGACTCTGGAGTGCATTGCAAAATTCTTTTCTTGCCCCTTTTGAATCGTCCTCCTTTATGTCTACCTTGGCTTCTTCCCTTCGCCCTCCCTCTCTTTCTTGCCCTCGAATGGTCACACCGGAGTCGTTGTACCTCTGCTCGGAACCGGGAGGGGACTTGGAATGTTGTTCTTTTGGGGAGGGGTGAGCTAGGGAAGGGCACAGGACGTTCTTTGCCGTTTGATAATTTTGGGCTCTTTTTGGGGGAGGGGTTGCTTTTGGGGCTTTTGGTGGTTCAAGTGGGATGTGGTGTATGCGGGTTAAAGCGGTCGGATTTTGGTCTGTGTTTGGAGTGTGAGCCGTTTGAGTGTTTCCGGGTGTGGTGTCGTCCTTTGTGCGGGGGTTGTCGTTCCTGGAATGTGTGGCCCTCCGAGGCGACGTCTAATATGATACTGACGCTTTGGGGGTTTTTGGGTTGTCATGTCTATCAGACTGGTTGTGTACGGGGTTGACGGGTGGTTCTATTCTGAGTAAGGATCCGAATTGGGAACAGGGGAAGTACGTAGGAGGGTCTTGCGTCGATAAAGTGGGGCTAATCCGGGTGGAGGCGTGTCCTCCTTCGTTTCATCTCAACCCCATGTCAGCTATCTGCTGCATTCAGTTGCTCAATTTTGCTCGTTTTGCTCTGCCCACGCGCTGGCTGAGCCATCCAACAACATCTGTGAGGTCTGAACATCATCATTAAATTTGTCTCCATGGCTTATTTTGCGTTTTTGTCCGGGAAGGAATCTCTGCGGGACTTTTTGTCTGGTGAATGTAAGGGGTGATCTGCCAAGCTTTTTATTATGCACATATCAGTTAAAGGTACCTGAGAGGTGAAACCACTCAAAAGGCATATTGTTAGTACATATTTCGTAGTACAAACTGCATAATATCGCACATAGAACAGATAAACACGCAATCTCTTCTTTGTTTTGAGGAGTATCTAAAGAACCACGATGAGACGGAAATAGATTTGCACAACCAAGGAATTTGTTTTTGTTTTAAGCCTATTCTAGAAGGTATGAATCACGTTGAGCTATGGTCTCTTGTACTGTTTTCGATGCCGTTCAGTCGTTATCTTAGTATCTTGAAACACGGAAGAGAATGAAAATTTCAAACAATCATAAGGGGCACGGGCACGGGAGGCTTGCCTATTATCTCACAAGGATAATTCAGGCCCAACGTAGTTCGCGTAGGATAAATATTTGGTTCATCAAAATATTTTTTCATTGCGGTTAAAGGGATTGAAAACAACAGTTGTAAATTCCTAGAAAGACAACATTCTGCTGGCGATTTCTCGTCTTGTTGGCTGTGGCGTCATTCCTTTTCCTGCAAACAGCGGGGAACGGGAGAGAGGGGGCTTTCGAGCGATTTCTGCGCCCGTGCTCACGTGCGAGGTATTTTCGGCGCCCTATGATTGGGTGGGGGGACGGTGTCTCAAGCTCGTCATACCGAGTGCCGTGGCGGACTTAAAAAAATAAATGGCAATGGCGCAGAATAAAGGGTAGGCGGGGGTCGGAATCGGTCAGGGTAGGGTGCTAGTCTTGGCTTGCTCAGCGGGAGGGGGATCTGCATGCTCGAAGGCCTTTACTAGAGGTTACGTTGTCGGGTGTGCGGTCGGGCGAAGGGTGAAAAAAGCCGAAAGAAAGCGGGGAGCATATTAATCATCAAAAAGTAAAACAGCTGTGGAGTGTAGATACGGTATACATGCGCTCTTTGTTTCTATCTACAGTCCACTCCTTCTTCAGTAAAAAGATAATTTCAAATGGCATACAGTGGTGGACACGCAGAGTCTAGATCCATTCGCACCTAAGGGCCTAAGGAGGAAGACTAGAAGGTCAACTCCGAGTGTTCAAGGTCGTGAACCTCAGCGCATCCTTTGGTGGTAGCTTCTCTTCTGTTAATAGCCATTAACATTGTGTCATGTTCTACCTTTATGACGGATAATCCTGTCATCCCCCTCCTCGTTAGTCTCTGAATTTCTCGAGTGACTCGTTTAATCTTTCTTCCGAATTCCCCTCCTCAGTGAGCTTCTGTCTGGATGTGCTTTTGCCTTTGTCCGTAACGGTGATTCCCTTCCTTAGAATGATAGAGGCGGTATTCAGGATTTGTGTTATATAGATGGGCTTTTGCGTGAGAAGCGTGGAACTCGGAATTTTGGGTCCGGACATTTTGTTGATAGTGGCTTCTATATACTCCTGAATGTTTTTTGGTTGTGAGTGGGTTTATGATATCCTCATTCAAAGCAAAAAAAACATAACACCTACCATTTTAAATAAATACACATATATCGCGTCCTAATATAGCATGGGGACTTTGTCCAAGGGTAGGCTATCGCATGAAAGATGTACGTGTGAATTTAAACAAATAAAATGATACCTCCCCCAAAATAATGGTTAATAAGAAGTAAAAAATGTTCGCAAAGAGAAATAGACAAACCCACGCGGGCTAAAATAATGGCGAAACAAACAAAGAAAAACCCGCGCAGGGGGCGATGTTCCACTATGCTGCCCGGATGGTCCTGCTCGCTTCGTCGTCTTTCTGGATCTTGTGGTTGCCTGAACAATGTACCATCAACATCAACATAAAACCTTTACCCATACGCCCTTTGTCTTTCCAGACCTCGTATCGGCATCCTCTCGATTTTTTCCTGGATCCAGCCGTCAACTCGTCATAAACCCTAAAATAAGTAAAAACCTTGCCTCACTTTCGATCTTCTCGAGTCGCCTTCTCAAGAGCCGTCTTGGATTTCTACGAACTTTGGCGTAACCTCATTAAGCCTTCCTCTATTTCACTCTCGCAACTTCGGCCACTGCTTGGCCTCCTTGTCTGTCCACACCTGTCGACGCTGACGCGGGATCCTGAAAGGAGGAATATTTGTATAGCCCTCTTCAACCCATGCTTTGGTAACGTCGTCATATCCACATCCACAGCGTTGAATCGGTCAGGGCATAGTGTCTTTACCCATGGCGCCTTGGCAGTTCTTCATCTTTAAGCTTTCCGTCGCGTTCGTCCACTTTGTGCCCTTCCCTAATGTCATATACATAAGCAACCATAATAACGCTTCTTCTCTGGGTCACGGTCTGTCTTTCCGAACTGTCGCAAGACTCGTAAGGCGCGTAAGGGCGATCCCTCGAATGCCAGGTAGAGGAAGCACGACACATCTACACGACTTTCCTCCACGACGAACTTCCCGTGGATATGAAACGGTCGAGCATCCATTTGAGGTCCTCTCTCTCAATTCATATGAAAATTGGTGCCCATCTTCCCTGTTCCTCCGAGTTTGTTCGATGTTGGGCCCAGAATATAGTCGTTCCGGGGGTCGAGTGTAAGTTGTATAAGGATGAAGGAGTCTTGAGAGTGTTCTTGGTGTCGAGAGTGTTCAATTCTCGAGTTCATCAAACCCTTCTCCAATGGCCTGAGAATCACCATTGGAGAGATCAGATACAAACAACACCCCTGGAAGTACCGGATGTCCTTCTTGTACACTTACCCAAGCACGATATATGTCCGACAATAAGGACCGTAGCTCCGGATTAGTACTATTGTGTTCCTTGATTTTCGTATCCTTGATACAACGTATGGACGAGCGTTATGACTCGGGTGTTGATTCTCAGACTCCTCGTGCCGTGCGAGAATACATTGTTCCCACAAGGCCACACAAACGCCAAGGGACGACCTCGTCCATTCCCTGTAAAATTTGAACTCTCTATTATACCGGCATAGAACTCGCGGTGTCCGAATCTGACATACAGATCCCGAAATTTAGGTGTTTCTTCCCCTAACCAATCTGGAGATGTTCTTCAACGGAAGGTTTTGTTTGGGGATAAACACGTCGCCTTGTTTTCGGGCTCTGCTTTCTAGACCCTGACCAACGTTTGTCTATGCATCCCCTTATCTCCTTCTACTTATGGGTTAATTTCGGCCGTTCTGAAATGGAAGGACCAGCCTCTATTGCTGTGCCCAGTACCCCCGTAAGCACCTCGATCAACTCTGGCCACTGTCCATGTTGATTCTTAGCTCACAGTTAAGGCCCCCAACGTACTTGTGAGGGTCCGCCTATGAATCTTCCGTTTAGAGTCGTATGTGCCACATTGTAAGTTGGGGTGGCGCGGAGATACACCATGGTTGAATTTTCGGGAAACGATCCATCTTCAAACACAAAAACTCGTTATATTTCCCCTATAACCACCGACCACCACCCCAAGTTTGGTTTCACACATACATTTCGAATGGTGTAGGGAACAATGTCCTTTTCCGGTCCCCTTGCGTTTGCCGTGCCTTGTTGGGAACAATGGTCTTCCCGCACGGCCCGAGTCTGAGCAGCAACACCAGAGCTACGCTCGTCCATACGTGGTTCAAGGATACAAAATCAAGGACAACAAAGTACTACTCCGTCGCTCCGTCATATTGTCGGACAATATCGCACTTTTGTGGGTAAGTACAAAGAAGGACATCTGTACTGCATGGGTGTATCTGCTCCTCCAAAGGGGGGGGGGGGTGGATTCTCAGCACCACTTGGCTAGGGGTGCTGGAACTCGAGATTGCACCTTCTCGACAACAAGAACCTCTCAAACCTGAACACTTACCTATTCTGGGCCAACATGAACAATCGGAGAAACAACGAGGAAAGATGGGCCCAATTTTCTCTGAATGAGAGAAGAGAACTCCCATGGATGCTGCAAAACCGTTTCATACCGGAAGTTGCACCCAACATCGGAAAGTCGTAGATGGTCGTGCTTCCTCTACCTGGCTTCGAGGAATTCGCCCTTACGCGCCATTCCGAGTGTTGGCGACATTCGGAAGAGACAGACCGTGCCAGAGAAGGCGTAATTATGGGCTTATGTATATGACAGTGGGGACACAGAGTGTGGGACGACGCCGACGGAATGCTTGAGACATGGAAGAACGCCAAGCGGCATGGGTAAAGACACTATCGCCCCTGACCGATTCAACGCTGGATATGACGAAGGTTACAAGCATGGTTGAAGAGGGATATCAAACTTATCTCCTTCAATCCCGCGTAGCTTTCGCAGTGTGACGACAAGGATGCCAAAGCAGTGGCCGAATTGCGAGAGTTAAACGAGGAGGCTAATGAGGTCCTCGCCAATTCGTAGACAATCAAGACGCTCTGGGGGGGGGGGGGGGGGTTGAGAGGCGACTCGAGAGATTTCAAAAGATGAGGCACGGGTATGACGAGTTTGGACGGCTGGATTCAGGAAAAAATCGAGAGGATGCGATCGAGAGTCTGGAAGACAAAGGGCGTCGGGTGAAGGTTTTTATGTTGATTGTTGAGGTACATGTTTTCTCAACACAAGATCCAGAAAGACAACGATGGGCGGACCATCCGTAGCAGCAGGTGGACATCGCCCCTGCGCGGGTTTTTCTTGTTTGTGATTCGCTTATATTAGCCCCTGTGTGGGTTTGTCTATTTCTCTTTGCGAATATTTACTCATTAGTAAACATTATTTTGGGGAGGATCATTTTATTTGGTTTGAATTCACACGTACATCTTTCGATGCGCTAGGCCTACCCTGGCCACAAAAAGGGTCCTCCATGCATGATTAGGACTCGATAATTGTATTTAAAAATGCTTTATGTGTTATTTGCTTTGAATGTAGGTATATCTAAACCCACTCCCAACAAATTCCCACGATATACAGAGCCACTATCACAAAATGTCCGACCAAAATTCCCGAGTCTCAAGCTTCTCACGCAAAAGCCCATCTCCTATAACACAAATTCTGAATACCGCTCTATCATCTCAGGAAGGTTAATCACCGTTATGGACAAAGGCAAGCACGTCCAGACAGAGCTCACTGAGGAGGAATTGCGAAGAAAGATCAAGCGAGTCACTCGAGAAATTCAGAAGACTAACGAGGAAGGACTTAAAGTAAACATGACCACAGAAATCTACAAAGTTGCAGTCACGACCTTGGATGAAGATCTGGCGTCGCAGATAAAAAGAAAGAAGGAGGTTGAGATAGAAACTGAAAGCCTAAGAAAAAGGTTGAACATGCTTCGTTTGGAGGCGCACGAAGTAAAGGCGAGAGAAGCAAAGATAGATATTGAGACCGCCGTATTGTTGGCCAGAAGTGCGGCACTCGATGAAGAGTTGACGACCCGCAACAACTCAAAGGGCGGAAAATACCTCGCCCGTGATCAGGGAGCAGATAACAGTGGCCCTGACCGTGAAGTAATTAAGGAGGACGACGAGGAGAAATCGTCTATAAAGCCCTGCCTTCCCCGACTGTTTGAAGGAAAGGAATGACCATCAGACACAGACCGAGAAATCGCCAGAATGTTGTCCTTCTAGGAATTTAACTGTTGGTTTTTTCAATTCCATTGTAACAAAAAAGAATGAAAATATGTCATCCTACTCGAACTACGTTGGCCTGAATTTCTCCTTGTGAGATACGTAAGGCATCCTTCCCCGGCCCGGCCCCTACGCGAAAATTTTCATTCTCCTTTTTGTGTTTTCGAAGATACCTAAGATAAGATCACGGCATCGACAAACAGCTTTAACGAAGACCATAGCTCACGTGGATTCAACCTTCCTAATAGCATTAAACAAACAAATTCCTGTTTGTTCAAAAATATTTCCGTCCTCATTCGTGGTTTAAGAATATCCTCAAAACAAAGGCGACTTGCGGTTTATCTGTTCTCTGTGCGATATTATGCATTTTGTCCTCCGATATGTACTAACAATCTGCCTTGAGTTTTTTCACCTCTCAGTTATCTTTAACTGATCTGTGTCGATTAAAACTGGTAAGATCAACCCTACCTTCACCAGATCAAAAGGTCCCGCATATTCCTTTCCCCGGACCAACGCAAATACAGCCATGGGAGACAATATGATGATTTTCGCCTCACAGATGTTGTGGTGGCTCAACCCCCGTGGGCAGAGCAAAACGAGTAAGTGCGGCCCTGATTGCAGCAGATAGCTACATGGGGTGTGAAGATGCAACGAAGGGCAGGACACTCCTCCACCGATTCGCCCCAACTTTATCGACGCAAGACCTCCTACGTACTTCCTCCCTCGTCCAACTTGTGATTCCTACTAAGAACCACCCGTCCAACACCCGTACCCAACCCGTCTGGAGTAAGACATGACAATCCAAAACCCCACTACTCGTTCATTCTCCTATTAAACTCCCTCACCACTTCCAAACAGCCGCCCACAAATTACCCCACACCGTAACACTCAAACTGCCCACCACTCCAAAATCAGAACCAAAATCCCGACCCCTTTCAACCCTCATATACCACATCCCACTTGACCCAAAATACCAATCCCCAAATACTTCCACAACATTATCAAACTGCACCAACGTCCCGGTTGCCCTAACCATAGCTCCACGCCCTCCCCAAAAGAACCACATTCCAAGTCCCCGTCCCGTCGGCTTAGGTACACCTACTCCGAGTTTGACCTTACGAGAGCAGAAAGAGAGTGGAGGCCCAGGGATAAGCCAAGGTAGACATAAAGGAGGAGATCCAAAATGGCACTGAAAGAATTGCAATGCACTCCGACGTTTTGCCGGTTTAAGCTACGCAGAACTATGTATCCACCCAGACTTGAACCTTCCTGAAGGTTCAAGATCCCAATTTTATACCTTCGGAGGGGTGGCCACCCCCAGGCACACTTGAGAGCATACTGCGACCAACTCGTGGGAGTTGGCAAAGATGAGCTTTGCTGCATGAGTTGTTCGTCCGGAGTCCTGTGCGGTGATGCCTTGGAATGGTTCACGTCGCAACGAACTCGACAATGGCCCAGTTGGAGCGCACTAGCTAAGGATTTCCATCGACAGATTCGCGTACAATGTCGAGATAGTCCTGATTGTTACCCCTTGGAGAAGATAAGAGAACCCCAGAAAGCTATGAGAATTTGCCTACATATGGAGGAAAGAGGCGCGAGGGTGAGGCCCCCGATGACAGAAGAAGAGATTGTATAGGTTTCGTACGGGTGCAGATCCCGATTACTAACGACCGAATCATCTTTGTTAATCGGCGCCTAATTCGGCCGAGATAGTCAAAGTGGGTTAGACTATCGAAATGGCCTGAAGTCGGTGAAGATAGCCCGAGTGTCTGCATCGCCTGGTCTTCCGGACTTTGAAAGAAGAGGAGATGTTTGCCGCCTTTTCATATGGGGGAAGAAAAACCCTAAAACCCACCGCGCCCCTCAGACCGCGTCGCAAGCCTCCACCACAGCTCACCAAGCCTATCGCCCACAACCCATCCCTCCACAACTACAATGCTACCCCCACTTATCTTGGGATGACCATATTTTGTCGTATTAGAACCCACCCCCATTCCCCAAAATTTTCCCTCCGTATTCCAATTACCGCCCAGCTTATCAAGTTCTCCCCCTTCCCCAAATGTCGCTCCCACTGCTCTAATGTTAAACAGCCAAGCTCAATCTGCACTTCCCCCGCATATCAAATACAAACTCCAGCATATCAAAGCCCCCTCCCAAATTACCAAGCTCCAATGCCAAACTACCAAACAAATCCCTACCCCAGAACCCAAGCTCCACGCCCAAATGCCCGCAGTTATCAACAAGTCCCTCCCCCTCAGCAGAGCGGGTATAATCCCCCTGCTCCATGTTACTTCTTCGTCTTTTTTTCTGTTCTGTTTCGAAAGTGAATTTTTTTTTGGTTGTTTTGGTGTTCTGGACGTTGCTGCCAATCGATTTGGCTAGCCTTTCTGATTTGTTTGGATCAATCTGTTAAGTACATTGAATGTTAAGTGTGTGGCCTGTATTGCTGTAAATGGAAGTTGATACATCTGTTGGTTACGCTCAATGTCGAAATGAATTATGGGTTATAATTCTGTCCGATTGTGCATGCTGGCTTGTTTGTCGCTGAGAGATCGAGGTTACACGATACGTTTTGGAGTTCTTTTATATGACTTATGTTTCATTCTGGAAACGTGTGTGGGGTTATGTGTTTATTGATCTTTTATTTAGTCTAAATTTGCTACTGTGCCGAGTATTCATGGCAACATTTTATTTAGCATTCACATCATGTTCCTTGGTGGGTTAACGTGAAGTCTGCATGCTGTTTCTAACATCTTAGCTATTTCCTGATAATTTCGAGTCGTGGGATAAAAGCATCTGTCAATAGGTCGCTATTCTGTTGATTACGTTCCTGTAAATTTCTAAACTTGCTTTCGTCCTGTCATATCGCAAGAGTCATCTTATTTTCTTTATCTTTGTTTTCCTTTAGTTTTCATTCGTAAGATAGTCGAATCTGAATTTATTTCCTTAAAGCATGTGAAGTTGTGAGCTATATTTTGTTCTCTTGTTCTGAAATTCTCTTCTCCTTGTTTTATTGTGATTGTTTTCCGGTTGGAGTTTGTTGAGTCTGCATATGGACTCTTAGAAAAATGGTAGATTATTTAAAACGTCTTCTTGTTTGGTTATATCTCCTCGCGTTCTTAAAGGCCATGAGTAAATTAGCCACTATTCTTTAATTTCTATATAGTTTTCAATTCATGTTATGCGTTTTTCCGCCTGTGTGAGACATGCTTAATTGACACATTTAGCTAAGTTTCATTTCAAACTATATGTGTTTTCTTGAATATTGTCTTCCTTGGTGTGTTGTTATTTTTGGGAATGTCACATTTTTTACATTAACAGCTTGCCTTAATGGGTTATCTCCTTTGTTGTTTTGCATGTGAATTCGTTCGAGTTCCGTCATGGACTCACGCTCCTTCGCGTTAGCGGAGAGTCGTAAAGACTCACAGCTCCCTTTTTGAGTCAAGTATTGTGAAGATTGAAGAAGAATCCAAAGGCGAATTAGAAGATTTTCTTATTGTGTTGTATTTTGTTTGTAATGGGCATAAGCCCTTATTGTTTTACTTTCTCGTATTTCTTTTATATGTTTAGATTAGAACAGGTGCAAAATGGGTTAAAACCCAAAAGCAGGTGGGTCCAAGTTTCGGTCAAGGCGAACAGAACTCGAAAACTTGGACCCAAATCTCTCTCTCTCCCTCTCTCTCTCTATCTCTCTTTGCTACTTGTTTACGTTTTGTTTTGAATGTCGTAGCTTAGGATTAAAAACTCCACCCCTTTCGACAGCACTTTTCTATTTTTGAAGCTAAAACTAGTCTTAAAACGATAATGTTTTAAATTCGTAAAGCTCGTTTAGTTAAAAAACCTTAAGAAAGTTTAACTTCGAATCAGATTCGCAAAGTTGCAAGATAAACAACAAATATTTCAACTTGTGAATTTGGCTAAGTAGAATTCTGATAAAGTTCAAACTTCAACTCGCAAATGTTAGAAGAAAAAAAACCAAAAATAGTCCAAATAAGATTAAATCGCCGAAAAACCGTAAGTTTGCGGAGCGTCTTCATGCTTTTTTTTTTAAACCTTCCTAACACGCTAATAGGAATCCCGAACCCCTTAAAAAATGTTTCAAAACAATTTTTCCTGTTTAAGTTGTTTAGAAACAAATTTTTCATAATTTTCTCAAAATTAAGTGGCGACTCCTAAAAGTCAAAAATATCTTCAAAAAATAAAACAAACTCCTTTTCGAAATTATTTTTTTGATAAAACAGGGAGTATGTGATCAGGATCTCAAAACCAAAAGAAACATGTCAAAGCAAAGAGTGTCTCAATTTTAAAGGAATTCTTACATTTTATACCATTCAAACAATTGAAGTTATAGAAACCAGCACAAAAAAGTGAATGATAAAGGAATTGCAGCATAAAATTGAGGATGGTAATTAAAGTTGAATTCTAACACCAGACATCAACCTTATAAAGAGGAAAAGAAATCATCTCACTAGACCACAAAGGTGAGAAATATCAAAGTCATGTGGATTATTATGTGTGCTAAATGAAGATGTGCAATTATTATGGCAATAGAATGTTCAAGAAATAAGGTACCCAGTAAGGAAAACTTGGGCAGGAATAGCAGTGACTGAACCAAATAGCACTTTCAGCTGTTTCAACATTTTTGATGTCCTGTCAAACATACAAACCATATTAGTATCAGAATTAAAGTAAACTTGAAGCATTTTTCTACGAAAGAAGGCAGCAAGATTACCACACCGAGAAACAGTAAAAGGTGAGAAAGCAGTTCACGAGTCTAACCAATAACACACATAAATCAGAGCCACTCTATATAAGGCATTTTAGAGGTAACCATTTCATCCAGCAAATCAGACATAACAGAAAATCAAT
>JAKWJA010001026.1:0-27189 GCA_027704765.1 Solanum habrochaites | reverse complement strand
TGTTTTTTCTTATGCAACCCTCTTTCTTTTACGCTAATTATCCTATAATTTAAGTAAGAAAAAATGCAATAATAACCCACGAATTAATCTTAGGTTACCTCCTTTTACCCCTAGTACTTACACTTATTACATTCACCCCCTCTTACTACTTTATAATTAAAGCAGGTGACAAGTCCAAAACAACCCCTTACATTCGTAATTAACTACATCAAGTCGCAGCCCACCCAGCCTGGGATTAACGCAGCATGTGACGGGCCGTCCGTGCCTGCGACGTCCGTCTGCTGCTCCGTCACAAAGTTCAGAGAGTTGCATTTACTGACGGCCTGTGACGGTCCGTCGTTCCAGTCCACGATGTTCCTCCTGCCATTCTGTCGTGACTTGTCAGAGAGTCGATTCATACCAGTCCCCTCATTTTTCTAATTTTCTAAGCGTGTTTTGGAACGATATTCCCCCTCGACGTCCTGTCCTGCCCAATGAAGGTCCATCGTGGGGTTTCCCGCGTCTCAGCCAGTTTGTCTTTCTTCCAAACATATGAAATTTGCTACTCTAAAACTTGACTAAACAGGTCGTTACATTCACAGAATGACGACCTACATAACGAGAAGATGTATGCGTGCACGTACTTTCACAGGCGTCAGTAACGTGAACAGGACTGATGTTGGATAGAGTACAAAACTGAACTAAGACATACGTGAACAAGCACAAAGGCAAAAAGTACTAATAATCTCAAACATACTTCTACTAAATTCTGAGCTAACTGGCCTGCAATTGACCATTTATACACTATGCTGAAACGTAAATACTGAATGTACATGTAAATAGTCATGCATAGAGTCCTGACTGGACTGTGGTTCAACTACTAAGACCCCGATATTAATAACCACATTATTCTAAATTTGGATGTCCGATTTATATGCCCCTCCAGAAGACACGTCCAATATACGTGCAATAGGTATAACAAGACCATGCTGGGTGTGTAATCACTAAACAGATGCCTCCACGGGGCTTACAACCCTACTTGGCTAGTAGTTTTTGGACATTAAGGTACCGCGCACCCCTTTTCCAACGCGGTATTTGCTACTCCAATAATTATATAATTAACTGATTATGACTGCGTTTTAGTGTACATACTGCTATCACTCAAAATTAAACATGCAAACTGAGAAGCAACAATTTAATCAGGTAGCTTCTATGTCATTTAACTGCGGTGCCTGTCTCTTTTCTGCCAACATGAATAACTGAAATATCTATCATGCATCGTTACAATTCAAAACTAATGTAATACCCTAGCTCGGGTTTCTGAAATTTATGAGATATGTCGTGTGTAATCACATGGTAACTCTTATTTGGAACATATAACTAATTAATTCATTAAGGTCTATTGAGGTTTCTAGAAGTCCATTAAGTATAATCATGTATATGGATCTCAGGCGAAGATGACACTCCAAACTAGGGACCCCATGGGTGAAATTTTTTGTTATCACATCTTGGTTTTACACCCCCTTCAGATACTTTACCATCCCTCCTCGGTCTTGCTCCGCTCGTCATCCTTTAAAGGTTATGCCTAGCTCTTAGTCCCTCATGGTCAGTACATCATTGTTGAAAAAATACGAAAAATTTAAAACTTTCATTATCACTACTGGAGGTTACATAGACCTCTACATACAACATATAAATATTCCATATTCTATATCATAATCCTTCAATTGAAGGTTCATATCTCTACTTTTTTATTACACAACATATCTATAAATATAGAAATGATCTTAATGATTCTCTCATATCACATCATACCATCTAAACGATTCCCCCCCCCTATCACCAACATGGCATAGCCCTTTAAATCAATCCACAATACCATAAATAGGTCCAAATAAAAGTATAGTAACTAATTTGAAAAGGAAAGAAATGAAAGAGTCATTTTAGCTCAACCAAGTGCCGTAAGTTTAGATGATGGCATTGCCCTCGGAAGATGAGGACCTACCCCACTTGGATGAAATGAAGAATCAAGCCTTCAACAATGTCACCGGTCTAAACTCCTTAGGACCAAACATAAAAAAATTTTTTGGGGAAAGTAAGAAAAATGTGGTTAGTACTCCACATGTACTAAATATGAGACCTTATGTACCTTACAAAACAAAACTGCTAAAGGGACTTTTAGTCAAACATGTCATTTTACCCCTTTAGGTACTAATGTCAACCACCAAGTCATATCGACCAACAAGCCCATGCTACGATCTCAACAAGTTAAATACTACCCCAACAACTTTGAAACCATGCATTTAGTACAAAACCTTAGCATCCACCAAGGAATAATATCACCAGAATAATAAGAGTCAACCTATCATAATAATCACGACAAATTATTCACAAGTCCTTATCAATCAACAATACAATGAACCAGCAAAGCCCTATACCTTAATTAATCACGTATCCTCATAAGAAAACATAGCAATGTTCACTTTATATATCATTGCATTTAGGTTTACATTACATCATATAAAACATTATAAGCCAAGGCGGCAATATTCACAATTACAATGAACATATCATATCAACAATGTGGCCATGGTCATCATATATCATCATATTTATCCATAAACAATAAACCTCTCTACAGAAACCTCCTCCTAAGACCTCCCCTAAAGGATAACTAATGCCATTTGTAGGTAAAGTCCCATACCCCTACCTAGACCTAAGCTAGAACCCCCTTAGTTATCTACGTAGAGTTCGAGTCCTTTAATTTTTTGACTTGGGAACAGTCCATTTTTTTAAAAACCTAACCGACATAGAGCCACATTAGCTATTGTGAATACGGTGTCCATAAAACCCTAACACCGAAAAGAAGGCGACTACTTGCCAAGGTAGTAACCAACACATGAAACATAGACACTACGTGGATCACTAGCTAGTATTCATATAGGGTGCAACCTAATTCAAACCTAGGAGATTTAAATGTGGGACCCTCTTTATGCCATGCTCTTAGTCTACATCTCCAGAGTAAGTAGTGTCCCTCCTTTCCTATGCCGGAGATTTAAACTCTTCAATCTAGTTCAACTCTTTGCTCGCTACAGTCCCCTTTTTTGATATATCCTTTAAGCTTTTTAATTATCCCAATCATAACTTAGTTTAATTCTAAGGATCTACCCCTTGTATAATCATCATCATTAATAACTCAATAAGATTGTATGAGAATAAGTCCTTTTCTTACTACATGTAAGTGAGGTACACATTAAGCATTTCATTTAGCATATCAAGGCACATTGATAGTGTTTTCCCATCGTTTATATCCCATACACCTTAATCAATCTCAAACGTTGTCAAGACATTTCAATTCAACCGCATACCATCCTATAATCCTAATATAAGGCATACTCCAATGTAATATCATGACTTAAAAATATTTAAAAATTTGGAAAGAAAGATGGAGATTCTAAGAACTTACCCAGTCTTTCCTCATAGTCTATCATCACGGATTACCATCAACCCGTAACTCAACCCATTTTTTTTGGAGTAAATCTCACTATAATGAAATAACCAATAGATAATTCATCACGCCTAGCTCCAACTTACTAACAAAATAACATAGGCTAATTTCACCTTACAATCAAACCCTAATCACATCTCCAGAACTAGCATATAGGCCTAGAATTCATCTTAATTTAATCATATAACACCAGAGGATCGGTAAATCTATTCAATACCCAGTAAATTCAATGATCAAAATACAACATAGGTTTTAATATCACAACCCTAGGGTTATGTTTATGACATTTTTCTTCAATTTAGACCACCATCAATAATACAAGAAAAAAAGTTAATTACTTATGTTTACATTCAATTTAACCTAATAAACATGAAACAACTCAATTCAATAACTTCAATTTCGTAAATTGAAGAAACCCAATAAGACAACTAAACTTTTGAATTAACCCTTTTTAGACAAAATCGCAAGTAATAGAAACCCATACCTTAACGTTTTTGACAAAAAATTGATTTGAATTCTTCCTTTCCATCCCCCAACCCGGTAATCCTTGCTAGTATTCACTGGTGAGTTCCTATCAGAGAGAAAAACAAAGAGACAAGGAAGAAGGTTATTGAGAGTTGTCTTTATATTAATGAGGGTTTGGCAGTATTTCTCTGGGTCTTAAATAAACTTAATGTGATCCTTAATGATCCCATTAAAACACCTATCCCCTAAAACTAATTAATGAGACAACTTAAATTAGGCAGAAACTCGACCCTCACAGACGAAACGTTGTCGACGGGCAGTCTGTGAGTCCGACGTCCCTCAGCCCTAGCGGCCTTCACTCTGTCATGAGTTTGAGAGACATTGGCACAGTCGAGGGATTCCATGCCTTGGCTATGTGTGGGATTCCCCCCCTTAAGAACATTATCCCCGAAGATGACACAAACGCTTTTTATGATGAATAAACTCAAGACTAGCAACCAACCAATCAAAACATAACTCATATCATTTACAAGAAAATCCGCAAAACTCTATCTACCATACATCAAGCTCAAACTCTTTTCATGAGGGAATTTCCTTGTCACAACACGTAATGAGCTCAAACATACAATAAATGAGTCAATTAGGCACAAAGATCACTAAACAACATAATACATATCGTTTCAGGAAGACTCATCATATCACAATGCTCAACATAAACTCAAAACAGCAAAAAGCAAATTTAAGTTTTTAAGAATACTAACTACATTAGCATGCCCACTGTAGTTTTTCAAATGCATAATGTGGCCAAACTTTCACCCCAAATAAAGAAACTTTAACTTCTAGTCGTAATTGATATTATTAGAAAGAATGACTACCCTTAATTAACAAAAAGATGAGGGTATCACTGGACTTCATGTCCGCCACGTCCTCCTTTTTGGCACCCTTAACTAGATGGGGAAAAAAAAATCTTTTTTTTTTTTTTTTTTTTTTTTTCATACCACTATGAACCACCTCTTTATTCCTCAAATCTTGACTTGCCTAATCAAGAATTTGAAATGGAAACTTTCCTGATAAGAGAGGTCTCCTTAACACAAGAACCCTCAATAGGAGAATGGAATCGGATCAACCGATACACTTTTTCAACATAAAAACATGGAAACCGTATGAACCAAAGCCAATTCACTAGGAAGTTTCAATTCATAGGAAACCTTACCAAAACATTGCAAGATTTTGTAGGGACACACATAACGAGGACTCAACTTCCCTTTCTTTCCAAATCTAACCACACCTTTCATTGGTGAAATTTTCAAATACACCTGATCACATTCTTCAAACTCCAAATCCCTTCTCCTATGATCGGCATAAGACTTTTGCTGACTATAGGCCGTTCGCCACAGATTCCTTATGATATGTACCTTTTCCAAAGTCTTAAAAATCAACTCGGGACCATGAAACGATGGATCACTCACTTCAAACGATCCAATAGGATACCTACACCTCCTACTATACAAGGCTTCATAGGGAGCCATGGAAATGAATGAATGAAACTATTAATATAGGAAACTCCACCAAAGGTAAATGTTTATCCCAATTCCCTTCTAAATGAATGCAACACGCCCTACGATATCTCCCAAGGGTTTTGTATCTTCTTCGTTCTCTTGCCATTCGTTGGGGAATTAAAAGTTGTACTCCAACTTCACCTTAGTACCTAACCCTTTTTGAAACGACCCTCAAAAATATAAATATGAATTGGTGTCACCCTCCGATCCTCCGATATGATGGATAACAAAGCCATGAGTCACACAATATCTATCTAGAAATTCAACATAATCCTTTGTGCCGAATATGTAGACTTGACGTGAATAAAGTGAGCGGACTTAGTTCAATCGATCCACCACCACCCCATATGGAATCATATGACTTTTGAGTTCGAGGTAAACAAACTACAAAGTCCATATTGATGTCTTCCCATTTCGAAGTAGGAATTTGGATCTATGTTCAGCCATTACTTGTTTGAGATTCGGACACTTAGATACAAACTCCTCTATGTCCCTTTTTAGACCATCCCACCAATATATCTCCCTTAGGCTAGGCACATTTTTGGTCGAATCCCGAGAAAATTCAGTAGCGGGACCCGTGTTTTCTTCTCTAAATCCGATCCTCAACCATCTAAACATCAAGAAACACGTCAATCTCCCTGGACTTGGCACTCCATCCCCTTAATGAGAATAATTTCATTCAACTTGCGAGAACCGATTCTTTCAACTCCATTAGGCTAAATTTAGTTGTTGTTTGGACTCACCACAATAACTAGAGATGACTCGCAAGTTATGATGAACTAGAATAGCACCAATCCCTCCGGAGATCTTTTCCAATCTCACCCCCAACCTAGCCAACCATGCACTTCCCCTTGCATTTCCTTCATGGATTTGTCAAGATGGGATAATACTACCCATAGTCATACGCTAAGGGCAAGCCGGCAACTACACTTAGCCTTGTAGGGTGAATAACGAACACTCATATCATAATCTTTCACAACATTTCTAGCCACCTTCTATGTGGGACGATTCAACTACATTTGGTTAAACACATATTGAAGACTCTTAATGATCGGTAAATAATCAACATGAACCCCCCCCTCCATACAAGTAATGCCTCCAATATTCAAAGCAATACCACGACTGCTAACTCAAGGTTAGAGTGGGATAGTTTTCTCTCATGTCCTTCGTTGTCTAGAGTCATAGGCTATAACCTTCCCGTTGTTGCATAACATACCAACCCCAAACCCACTGGAATGCGTCACAATAGACTACAAAACGCTTTTTTTCCCTCGGTAAGGTCAATTACTTGAAGTGGAAGTAAGACTAATCAGTTCTATACTTTGAACCTTTCTCACGACCCGTCCGACCACTCAAACAACAAGAACATCATACATTTTGGTTCAAAGAAGGTCAAGAGACCCAACACGCAAACCATCTACTAAACTCCGATCAATACCCGTTATAACCCCAGAAACTCCTAAGTCGGGTAGAGTTCAATGGTCTAGACCAATTTTTCAATCGCTTTCATTTTTCCTTGGTCTACTCAATTCCCTCATTAGAGATGGATTGTCCCAAATAACTTCACCGACCTCAACCAAACTCGCACTTACTATATTTGGCATACAATTGATGTTCTTTAAGGGTTTGCAATACCACTCTAAAATGACCCATATGATCATCCTCATTTTTCGAATATACCAAGATATAGTCAATAAAGACAATGACAAATGAATCTAGGTAATTTCAAAACACTCTATTCATTAGGTGCATAAACGCCGCCAGAGAATAAGTGAGACCGAAAGACATGACCAAGAACTCATAGTGCTCATACCTAGTTCGAAAGACCGTCTTTGGTACATCCTCTCCTTTTAACCTAAGTTGGTGATATCCCAATCTCAAGTCAATTTTTGAAAAGTAATTCTCTCCTTGGAGTTGATCAAATAAGTCGTCCATCCGAGGGAGATGGTACTTATTCTTAATGGTGACTTGCTGAGTTAGTGGTAATCAATACACATTCTCGAGGACCCATCTTTCTTCTTCAGAAGCAAAACCTCAGAACCTCAGGGAGAAATACTAGGCCTTAAAAAACCCCTATCTAGTAAATCCTTGAGTTGAGCCTTCAACTCCTTCACTCGGCCGTTCGTAAGGAGGATTGATATTGGATTTGTAAATCCAGTAGAGTCAATACCAAGTCCACTTTCCCATTCGGGAGAATACCGAAGGTCATGGGGAGACTCCAAAAACCACTCACTATGGGTACTGAACTTCATGGGAGGAACGTCAGAGTCTAGATCATGGACTCTTACTAGATGAATATATACAAACCTTTTGGAGTCATTTTGCATGCTTTTTTAGACTAGAAATAATCCAACCTCTAGAACGAATTTCCCCCCTTCCACTCAACAACTGGGTTTATTGGGAATTTTAAACCTCACCACTCTTCTCCTACAATCAATGGAGGAAAACCGCATGCCACCAATCATACCCAAGATAATATCAAAATCAAGCATATGAGTTTATAACTATATCAAAATAAAGCAACTCTATTGGGCAACATTCTTGACGAATTTTCTATACACCTTTTTTTGCAAGAAACCTCTCACCCACTGGAGTAGACACTATGAAAGTTCATGCAAATAACGGGTAAATATCAACTTTTTAAGCTACTAAGGTGTAAAACAATGATAAAGTAGCACAAAGATCGGTAAGGCATATACTCAAGAGATAAGACTTTTCAACATAATATACCGGTCCCCACATCGGAGAAATCTCTGCTCACCCAGAGCGTATAGAAAAAGCAATTCTTTCTTCTTTGGAGGCCTCACCCGACAACCACTTGCTTAGCTTGAGACCACTACCCTTGTATTGACTCTTCAAGTTTGGGCAATCTGTCATCTTGTACCACTCTTGACACATCTAAACAATTATCCAATCCCCCTTAAGGAATCGCCATAGTGCCTTTTTCCACACTTTCCACAAGTTGGCTTCCCATTTTGGTAAATTGTACCTTTTTTGCTTCTTGAATTCAAGGGTTAGACACCCTAATCAGCCTAGCCTTTGGTAATTCGGAAGGGACTTGAGTTAGAAACACGCTTCTCAAAATCTACGCTTGTCTTGTATTGCAAAGCCTATTCTTTGAATAACCTCCATCATTGCCAACCTTGCAACTCTTTAAATCTCTACTTTTTCGCTCAGGGCGGCCCTTTCCTCCTCACTTTCTTGCATAAACCATAAGACGGGAATATTCATGTTGTTTTATGTTGCATTGTCGATTGGCATTCATCTATAATTCTCTGGCTGCACCTCCACCTCACAAAACGGACTCAATTTGGTCTCTAGGATCGGAGACCAAAGAAGGATAATATTTGGATCACATAATGAATCGAAAGTACTCATGGACCTTCCTTACCCTTGGGTTAAGATTGAATGAAATCCCATCACTTTTTTCCTTCCTCATCCCCTAAGGGGAAGAACCATCTAGAAAATCACCTTTAAGATCTGCCAAGTCACCAGACCACCCCTCCATTACCAATTATCCCTCCATAGCACATACCACTTGAGACACAACATCCTTGAGTTGGTGGGTGGCCGACTCGAACCTCTAACTTGAAGACACCCAGGTATCATATAGACTTGTAGACTCCCATAAATTCTTTGACACTTTCTAATCTCCACCTTAGACCTGTAAGAAGATCGAAGGTTTCGTTTCGAGTGAAAGTACTTAAACGCGAAGCCAGAGTAAAATTCTTTGATGATCTCGGGGAGCAATCTCCCGATGCTTGGGATGTCATAGCTTTGGGGCCTTGAACCATGCGCTTGGTGCTGAGTTTGTAAATGTGTTTGGTCCATTTGAGTAAAATAGGTCTCATCTAATCCTCCGTCATAGGGGGAGGGTTAGCCGTGGCTTGATCCACATTAGTATCTTATTCAAGTGGAGAAACTTGTTCACCAAAGGGAGGACCTCCTGCATTGGAAATTTCCTCTTCAAGTCTTCGAGCCGCATTCCTTCAAGTGTTCATGCTTCTTATAAGCACAACAATATGATTATATGCAAAATCTCACCATAACTATACTCTATTCACATGATATAACATTTCCAAGAAAGAGAGCGATTTCTAAACATCTTATAGGTTCCTACTCATAAGCATGGAGCGCTTCACAATTATGAATACAAATCTACTAGAATGAATAGGATAGAGAGAGAGAGAGATAAATCAACGATATTCCAACTCATTCTCTGATACCATGTTTTGTCCACAGCGAGATTTAACCCCCCTAGACGTAACCGACGTCGTCATCCTTTTCAATGACTAAGACTATCCTCTTAGTCTCATGTCATTACATTCATAGGTCGAAAAATGCAGAAATATTTCAAACTTTCTTTATCACTACTTGGAGGTTTGCATAGACTTTTACATACACATAATAAATATATTGATATCGAGTATACATAGACCCTTCATACAGGAAGTTTACATAGCCTTCTTCTTTTATTTCACGTACATATATATTAAATATAGAAATAGTCTCAACGATTGTCTCATCTAACTATCTAAACTATTATCACAATATGGTCATAGCCTTAGATAAATCAAACAAGACCACATATAGGGCATACAAAAGTATAATATCTCAATTGAAAAGAAAAGAAATGAAAGAGTCGTTAAGCTTATAACAAGTCTGTAAGCTAGATGATTGCATTACCCTTGAAAGTTGAGGACCTAACCCACTTGTATGAAATGAAGATCAAAGCCTTTTAACAATGTCGTCTTCCAACCTCTCTTCACGATCGAACCTAAAATGCCCCTTGGTGAAAAGGGAAGAAAATTGGGGATTAGTACTGTCACATGCCCTAAGTATGAGGACCTTAAATGCACAATCACAAGAAAACATGCTAACAAGGGACAGTTTACGTCAAACATGACATTTTTACACCTTTGGGAGCTTAATGCAAGCCAAACAGTCATATCGACCATCCAAACAGGCTTACTATCTCAACAAATAATACCTCTCCCACCTACTTGAAACCCATGGTACTACAAGACGCCTATCCTGCAAGAGTAATTTCACAAGAATAATACGATCAACAATATCATAATAAGCAAGACAATAACTCACTAGTCCTTATCAAGTCAACAAATTCAATGACAAAGCAAAGCCCCATTGTCACGTCCGAATTCTTAAATCCGAACGCGACTGGCGTGGTTAACTTCTCAAAGGTCCCAGACAAGCCGCTTTTTAGCTTTCATCACAATTATATAGTTAAATTTACGGAAATATTTAAAACTTTTAATATACAAATGAAGTATACTTAGACTTCATACTTATCATTTATAAAAAGATATCAATAGTCTTAAACCTATTGTCTCACATATATAGAAACCATCTAAGATGCAAATCTTGAACTTAGCCAATACTAGTTAATATGCCATATAGGTTTTATTAAAAAAAGAACCAAAGAACATAATGGAAATATGTATACTTCAAATACTAATATCTACGGAACAGAATATGGAAGATAGCATCCCCCACCATGAGGACCTAACAAACGTGGAGCAAGAGTTCCAAGCTTCTTCAAATTGACCTCCTTAAGTTTTAATGGCTGGAACCTACGGTTGTAGTAACTGTTGAAAGTAATGGGGGTTAGTACGCCAATTTGTACAAAGTATGGTTATAATGCACATAACAATAAGGACATGCTGATAAATTATCATTATTATCACCTGAGAAACATGACAATCCCTCACAAAAACCTTCAATTCACAACCATATAACATATACAAGATAAGATTTGGTTTGACCATCAAACATATCATAATTATAGGCATCTTACTCATACATCACGTTAACAATTCATATTACAAATCATATAAACATAACATACAAAACACTTAACAATGATCCATCCCACTTATAAGTGAAAGGGTCATGCTGACGCCCCACACCCACATAACGAAGTAGAATAAATAGGAACCATAAGTAATGCTTGTTCATATAACAATATCACCAATAACATATTCATTATAAGGATCAAAGTCATGTATAGTAACATCCATATTCTGAACATTATCTTTCTATCAGTATATTACGTAAAAATATCTTCCTAGACTTCCCTTAGAGTCACTTTGCAATGTCCTAGGTAGCGTCCCATAACAACTACCTATCCTACCAACTCCTTAAGTACTCTAGTCACGTTTGTTTTAATTATATTTGTTTTACATGAGGGAACATACGACATTAACCGATATAGACCAGGTGACGCAAACATGGTAATCATGAAACCCCACACCGAAAAAAAGGTGGTCACCGGCCAAAGTCGAACCTACAATGACATAACTTCTATGTGGAATCCATTAACTAGTATCGCTATGGTTGCAACATAGTTCTAGACTGATGGGGAGGATATGTCTTAGAGCCTAATGGTTCCCTATTAGTGGAATCCTCATATCATAATAATCATTGTGAAACCTATCTTTCCCCTAGGAGGGACCTTCCCATATCTAGTTTCATTGGTGGCTTACTTAAGGTCCCTTTTCTTGAAATACCTTTAATTTATTTTTTCACAAAAAACCTTATCACATAATGTCATAAGAAGATTAGCTCCTTGTATAAACATAATCATATCTCTTTTATATTAGAATGAGAAATGTCCTTTCATCGTAACCTCTTCATTACGTGAGATTTTACATGGCATAATCATCTTGTGTCAAACATAAAAGTGAGTACCATAGCTTGCATATTCCCACTTCTTATTATAATCTCCGATTTATATATTCATGACAAAATATTCACATAGCACATCATACATAATTTCATAACATACATCAAGAACTTATACGCTAACCTAAACATCTTGAGTATCACAATTTTTAGAAGATTTTAGCCTCTTGCTTCAAGAATCTTATCATCTGCAATATTTCATATAATACTTAGTAAAATACTCGATGAAATAATCAAGAACAATCCATAAGATCATTTACAAAATCAATACATAGCATAGGAGAAGGTAAACGAGTCATTAAAGGGTTCATTCAAACCATAAATTCTAACCCTAACGTTTACATGTTATCACATCATAGAAACAATCATACGAAACCATCATATAGGTAAGAACGTGCTTAAAACTAAATTCAAGAATAATTAGCAGCATATATTCAAGAATTAATGCGAATTTAGATATAAAAAACATTTACATTTCATTTAAAAACATAAATATAGGGTTAGGAATAAAAATCCATTTTGTAGAGTAAAAACCCTAGAATTCAAGTTCTTGAAAACTTATCTAGAAAGGACCTACTGGGTAAAGGAATACAAATAATTAAAAACCATACCTTATATATATTCAGAGTCCACGAATCTTAATTGGAAACTCGAAACCTTTGTCTTCTTCGTACGCTTTTCGTGTCTTCAATGGTCCTTTTGGACAACGATAGAGTTCTTAATTAAGAAGAATTGCGTTTGATTCTTATTTATGGCGTGTATTGTGGTCTAAACACTAAGATCATTATACTATCCGTCCCAGAATTACCCTAAAGACCCCCACTTATCATTACCCTCAACCGCCCCTCCTACATTGACTAGAATTAGAAGAACAATTTACTTACCCGAATCTAGAAATTGTTATAGTGTTCGGTTTTTGTTGACCAATTAAATAATTAATTAAGTTTTCTAATTTAATAATTAGTACCTAGGGGTAATACCTAAAAGTAACCCCTAAGTTGTTTAAGACCAATAAACCAACCCTTTGGACCATCCTAGGTTTAGTATATATGTTCTTATTTAGTTACTTGTCTCGTATAAGGATTTATTTACAATTTAAATTAATGAATTATGTTCTAATTTAATTATTAGGTAACCTAGTGTAATTTACTACAGCAAACCCGATGTTTTTAGGACAATAACAACCCTTTGGACCTCCTAGTTAGTACTAGTTGTCTCTTAGTTTTTTTTCTTGTCTTAATGGTCCTCGTTTAGGTCCTTTAGGTTTTTTGGTCCCTTAGTTAGTTTATTTTTGGTTTTGTCCTATGTTATTATTTTGTTTGAGTTTAGGGACGTTAGTTAGGACCTAGAATCTGTTAAGGATCTTGGCCCCACGTGATCCTAAACGCCAGCCCCCTATCCACCTAATCGTTCATTTTGGGGCTTGCACATGTGTTGCTGCCTCATGTTCTTGTCCAATGCCCGTCTATTCCCTTGGGCACTCTTATCTAAATGTCATTTAAAAATGGGTTCTGTTCTATGTCACCTAGGGCTTGACACTGGATGATTCGTACCGTAATGTGTGAAGGCGCAGGAACTAAGATTTCATAATTTTTTTAGCTTAGGGTATTTTTGTTGGTACAACCCTAAACAATCATGGATTTTGGACATTTTGGTCATTACAGTATATGCTTATACCTTGACATTGGGCAACACACCCTTTAAGCCAATATTTCTTTCAACATTCCAATATTTTCAATATTGTGCATGGGATGCTTAAGTACCCACTACCAATTCTTAAAACCTAATAGGATGTCACTAGACAAATACATTTTTCCTGTACATTATTTTAAGCATTATCTAAATAGAGTAAGCTCTAGTCTATGTCATGGAATTTCCGTAGTTTTACATGATCCCATCCCCCCCCCCCCCTAGGAGCATTCGTCCCCGATGAACACAAAAAGCTTTTGGAGGGTAGGAAAAGAACTCAATACTAAGAACATAACTGACCACATAACATCATTAACTTAGCACCATTCATGTCATGACGTACAAATATATAAGAGCTACATATGTTAAATACATAGTGAGGAACGTCCCTCTCAACTTTCATACGCTAAAAGTGGCATGAAAAGAGTTACCATGCTCATCAATTTTCCTAAGATACAAAAAACAACAAAATCTCAAGAAAAACATATGCATACACGTTTCACATAAGTGCATGAATAGAGTAACAACCATTCCATAAAACTCTAATGGAACCATCTTTTTCCAAAAACATGCACCTATTTAGTAACAAGTTTAATTTTCCATTATTGTTAAATGGGCATGAAATCTTTATAAGCCCACCTTTAATTAGCTATGCCCACCTTTTCTTTATCAACTATCCCCCGGATTTTTATTTATTATTTACTTCTTGTAATTCCTAGTAGGTAACACATCCACTTTAAGCAAACATTTTCTAACCTTTGATTGTCCTAATAAGAACAACTTAATGCTTTAGTTTGGAAAGGCTATAACGTTTGATTTGGCAAAATATTTATTAAACTAACATTTGATTCTCAATTCTTATTTATTCTTGAAACATTTGCATTCCAAGCACGCACACATCCTGTCCATACAACAACAGAAATCACTTTGGGAGAGCTTTCCTTGTTCACCCCTAGCTTTGAGTACATTTGAAATTGTTTACCTCTTTGGAGCCTTTTAGAAAGTGGGAACCGCTTTGTTGAGCTTGCTATACCCTACCTTGACTTCTCACATAGTAAATCTTCACTCTATATGGCCACCTTTGCCACAACCATAGCAACTATTAGTATCAAAAAGACATTCCCTCTCATGTCTCTTACCACACTTACCACAAGTTGGTCTTTCTCTTGGTGGATCAACGTTCCCCCCTCTTGGGTTTAGGATTAGAACCTCTATCATTTCCATTCTTTGAGAAATTTGAAGGAACATGGTTTCAAAACCTCTCCTTAAACATAGGCTTGTTGTGCTTATCAGGATTACTCTTAAAAGAACCACTTTCAAACGACTTTGCCTTATTAACTTTCTATTTCTCTTCCTTAGACGACTTTCCTCAGCTTGTTGGGCATGAACCAATAACCTAGAAAGATTCATATTGTCCTGAAGCATGTCTGCATGACATTCTTCTTCAAGCTCATCGGACACGCTTGTTACATAACGTCTAATCTCATCCATAGCATTGGAAACCAAAGAAGACGCATATTTGGACAACTTAATGAACTTCAAGGAATATTCCTTAACACTCATACCTCCTTGACGAAGGTCGATGAACTCCTATACCTTAGCTTATCTTTGTTCCCTTGGAACGAATCTACCAAGAAAGGCTTTTTTGAAGATCTCCTAAGTCACGGGACCATCTCCTAAAACCCTACTATCCTTCCACAGATTGTACTATGTATGAGCCATGTCCTTAAGTTGATAGGCAGAAGTTAAGACCTTTTCCGTTGAGTATCACCCGCATGAAAACAAAATCTTATAGACTCATCAAGGAAGTATATGGCGTCTTCATCACTTCAATCCCAACGTACTTGAGGACAATTCCTGTAAATCTCTCACAACAACTAGCCGCAGTACAAAACATGTTGATCCTGAGGGCAACCATCCCTGTTAGCTTGAGCCGTGAGTGCTTGGAGCTTGGGTGGTGATTGTCTTGGGTTATTGGAACAAGGATGCTCTCACCTCACCATCCATCAAAGCCGGTGGATTCACCGAAACTTGATCATTTTCAGCAGCTTGCACTTCAGGAGCATTTCGGTTACCTTGGAGAATATCTCCCACATTCGCAATATCTTCTCCTACTCTTCTCGCAGCTGTACTTCTTGTGTTCATCGCCTATATACACACGAAATGGATTAGAACCTAAAAGACACATAGTGTCAAAGCTATAGAGCCACGATATAAGTGTATGTAGACAAGATAAGTTTGCTAACCATCACATAGCCTCTCATTCATAATTCTGGCGTGCTTCACAACCATGAAAAATACATTAAGTAATGTGGTTTAGTGAGACATTGATACAAAGGATTTTTAACCTCATACACTGATACCAAGCTTGTCACACCCAGATTCTAGAATCCGAATGCGATCGGCGTGAGGTCGCAGGCAAGCCCATTCCTAGCTTTCATCACAATCATAAGATTAGATTTGCGGAAAAAAAAAAATGGAAATATTTAAAACTTTTATATATTAATTAGTATACTTAGACATCATTACTTAAGGTTTATAAAAACCTATGATTTCTAAAAAAACTAGTGTCTCCCTATATAGAAACCATCAAGAGTGGCAAATCTGAACTTAGACAATAAAGTTAATATGCAATAGGGTCTTTTACAAAAGAATCAAAAAAGAACATAAGGGCAATAGCAATTTTTAAACTACAAAAAATCTATGTAAGGTAGAATATGGAAGATAGAATCCGCCGAACATGGATTGACTACATGATTGGAGAAAAGATTCCAAGATTTCAAAATCGACCTCGCATTAAGATTCGGATGGCGGAACCTACAGATTGAGTATGTAAGTAATGAGGTTAGATGCCCACAGTACTAAGTATGGGTATATGCACATAACACAAAGAAGAGGTATGCATGAAAACTATCATTATTATTAAATTTATAAACATTCCAAACAATATAAAAATCCTGCAATGCAATACCATATAACATATACACAGATAAGATTCGTTGACATCGCACACAATCAGATTAATGCATTATCGTAATAAGAACATAAACATTCTCATATTGAATAAATCAAATAAAATATACAAAAACATTGACCAATGATCCCATCCCCAACCTAAAGTGCAATGGTCATGTGAAGCCCATAACCCCACATCCACATAACAAGTAGATAGCGGAGACCATAAGTAACGCTTGTTCAATAAAAATAGAATCAATAACATATTAATTATAAGGATTCAACATAGTCAAAAGAAAAAATAATATATTCATAAACATTATATCTTTCCTATCATCATATTAGATAAGAACAAACTCCTAGGACTTCCCTTAGAGCAAACTTATGCAATGTCTACGCAGCGTCTCATACTACTCCCTATAATAAGACAACTCCTTAAGTCCACCCTAGTCAACGTTCACTTACTGTTCTTTAGTTTTACCATGAGCGATAACCTAGTCATTAACTGGGAATATGAACAGGTGAGCTAAAACATGGGAATTGGTTTCATGAAACCCCACACGAAAAAAAGTGGTCTCCGCGCATTAACAGTAGGAACCTACATGACATAGTTTCTTAGGTGGATCCATGCTAGTATTCCTATGGTTGCCAACTTATTCAAGATTAGGATATGTATTGATACCCAACAGTCCACATAACATCGCAGCCTCATCTAATGAGGAATATTGGGGTGAACCCTACCTCCCCGAGCGTGCTTAGCTTAAGTAAATCTATCTTGAATACCTTTAATTTATTTTTCAAAACCACTATTCATAGTTTTAAAGCAGAGTAGTCCTTATATAACATGATCGTGAGATCGCTTTTAGATTAGATGAGAATTGTCCGTTCATCGTAACCCTTCCTACGTGAGATTATCATAGCATACATCGTGTTAAAGAATACAAGAGAGTATCATAAATTGCACATTCAGAGTCTATCATAATCTCACCAATTACATATTGAATATCCAAAATATTTACAAGATAAAAAATGTCACACCCAAAACCGAGCCGCGACGGGCACCCACATTTTACCTCTAGTGTGGAGCGAAACAACCATCTAAACTTAAATTTCAATTTAATATTAACACATAAAAACAATGCGGAAGGACTTTAAATCATAAATAAAAGGACCAATTCAATAACTTCTAAATTCAACATCTATATTTCCACAAAATCTCGAAGTCATCACCACAAGAACATCTATGATCAAAAAATTATAAACTAGATATTCTAAAAGCATTCGTTAAAATAACAAGAAGATAGTCTATGCCGGAACTTCAGCATCAAGACATGACGAGGGAGATCCAGTCCAAGCTAGAAGCATTAGCTCCCCTGAAAGATCCGGTGGTGTGACGAAGACCTGCGCTCTTGACTACTGTGAGTCGCAAGAACGATGACGGCCGTTTGCTGCCACTCCACAAATAAACAAAAGAGAAAACATAAAAGTGGGGTAGTACACAACCAACAGTACTGAGTAGGTATCATCGGCCACTCAAAAATAGAAAACATATATATCAAGTAAACATCTAAAAAATCAACTAATATCCTTAGCATGTGATAGCCCAAACAGATAAGCATCATTTTTATAATTCACTGATCATATCTAGAGGAACTCAAGCCGCCACCACCACCTTTTGCGGAAACATTTATTTAGTGAGTGTATTAGCATATGAAGATTCATTATCTTTATTACCTCTGTGTCGTACGGAACAACTCCGCGATCCCCTACACTATGTCGTCGGTACGTGACCACTCCTGGAATCCCGACTACATCTAGTGTCGGTTACGTTGGACACCATCCCACTTAATATTATATGTGTCGGCTTACGTACACTCCGAATCCACCTACATCTATCGTGTCGGTTCGTGACATTGCCCGTACCACTAATTCTAGTGTCGGTACGGACCTCCGATTCCCCTACCTCTACGTGGTCGTGACAACCCGATCCCACTAATTCTATGGGTGGTACGTGCACACTATATCGCCCAACAATCTACGTGTAGGTTCGTGACAACCGTCCCACCTAATCTCAGTCCTATTAATCATCAAAGCCTTCTTTTTACCAAGGCATTATCATCTCATTACTTTAGTTCATCAAAAGGCATTCTTTTATACCAAGGCATAATCATTACAAAGAGTTAGGTTTATATCAAGATTTGGGATTCAAGAGTTCATTATGCTTGTTTCACACAGTCATATATATATATACAATCACATCATTTCGCATACACCACAATTAAGCATAAAGAAGACTCTATAGATGCTACCCAAACCACATAATCATTCACGATAAGAGTTTACTAGAATATCGTTAAGGGAAACCATAACCTACCTCCACCGAAGATTCGTGATCAAACAAGCTTATCTTCTCAGAAAATCCTTGCTATACTTCTTCGGTTTCTCTCTCTCTCTACTCGTTCTCTTTTCTTTTTTCTGTCTCTCTTTGTTCTTTTTATCCTTTCTATTCAAACCCTATTTCTTTTACCCAATTAATAGAATTAAGTTTTTAAAGAAGATGGCCACTAAAATCCATAATTAACTTCTTAAGGTTAACCTTCTTTTGTAACCCCCAAGTAGATTAGGGACTTATTAACATTAAACCCTGAAACTTATAATTAAAGCAGGGAATAGCAAAACGTCCCTTTAACACTGTGAAAGAGAATCCGACCCGAACTGGGACTGCGTGAGCCCGTGACGGGCCGTCTGCGCCTGCGACGGTCCGTCTGCTGTCAGTCGTATGCCACAGAAGACTCGTCTATGTAAGTGGATGGCTTGTGACGGGCCCATCGCGCCGAGGCACGGTCAGCATGCCACTCCGTCACGGACGTTTCAGGAGAGGCGATTTTTCTAGTACCCAACTTCAATTGTCAAGTGTCTGAAAAGACACACCACGACGGTTCGTCGTGCCCGTGACGGTCCGAGTGGCCTCCTTTCATCTCTGGCCAGTTTTTCCAGAATAAATATGATGCTCAAAACGACTCCCCTAAACAGGTCGTTACAAAACATTCATACATTACTTTAATAACATCGCATAAAGGACTTATAGGCTAAATAAAATATTAGGAAAAAATAATCCAAATGTAGAAAGACTTACATCTTGCTTCCAAGAATAATTATTTATGATGCTAATTCATAATACATTTAGTGAAATATCAATGAATATCAAGACAACCATAAAATAGTGTACAAGATAAATACATAGTTATAGGAGAAAGGTAAACGCTCATAAAAGGGTTCATGTTTCAAACCATGAATTCTATACCGTAAAAAAAACACGGGAACATGTTATTAGGTATAGAAAGGTCATATAGGTATTAAAAACGGATGCTTCACTCTAAAATTCAAGCATAATTAGAAGCATATACCAACAAAATTCATATGCTATGAGATATAGAAAAAAAACCTTATTTTCATGAAAAACAAAAAATCTAGGGTTAGGAAGAAAATCTGTTTTGTAGTGTAAAAACCCTCATAGAAGTGACTGTTTTTCGAAAACTCCTAGAAAGGACCTGTTGGGGAGGCACAAGAAAACACACAATATTGTAAAACCCATACCTTATAAGCTGAAGAATCCATGAATCTTGATTGGGAAATTCGACACCTCTCTACTTCTCCTTAAGCTTTTCTTGGTCTCAATGAGTTTGGGAAGGAAAGAAGAAAAAGAGAGTGTTCATGAGAAATTACAGAATGTTCGTTTGATTCTATATTGGACGTTGTAATTGTGGTCTAAAACGGAATGAGCCATGATAATATCATTATATATGAGTCCTGAAGACGACCCTACCCAGACTTGTCCAGTTAAATTACCTAAAACGTCCCTCCTAGATTGATAGATTGAACGAAACACTTTTATTTAACCAAAATCTGGAGAGAATCGCTTATTAGTGGGTTCAGTGTACCAATTAATTAATGTAATAAATTGATAATTTAGTTAAGTAGGTACTAGTGGTAATTACTAAAGTACCACTAAGTTGTTAGGACCATACACTAATCATTGGACCATCAGGTTAGGTACTACGTTGTTCTAGTTGAGTTTATTGTATTACGTCAACAGTTAGAAACGGGTTGTCGGGTCCCTTAGTTAGTTATTATTTGTTGGTCCGAGGTTATTTAGTTAGTTAGGGATGTTAGTTAGGACCTATAATCAGGTTTACCTTGGCAGCTCCACAGATCTACACGCGTGACTCCCCTAAGCATTACTAATAGATTCGGTTGGGGCTTGTCTTTTGGTCGTTTAGCACATGTGCTTGCAAATGTGCTTGCACATGTGTTTCTACTCATTTCTTGTCCAAGGACCCTCACTATGTCCTTGGGCACTGGTTAATCTACATGATCATTTTAAATGGTTATGTTCTATGGTACCTAGGCTTTACAGTTGGATGCCTCGTATCTAATGTGTGTAGGCGAAGAAAATAAGAGTTACATAATTTTAGCTAAGGGTCTTCATTGCAGGTACAACACCTAAACAAGATTGGATTGGGAATTTTTGAAAGTAATATTAAACAGAAATTTGGTAACACCCTTAGACAATATTCTTTCACATGCCCATATTTATTCAATATGGGCCTTGGACACTATGTACCCCATACAAATCTCAACCAATAGGCTCTTCCACTGCGACAAATACATTTTCTCTGAACATTGATTTTAAGCATTATTAAATTAAATAGATTAAGCTCTAGTCTATGTCATGGAATCTCAAGAGTGTTACACCCATAACCTTATTTAATCAAATACCCTCAACAAGAAAACATGACCAATGTCCAACTTTACATATTATGGTATTTAGGTTTACATTTGTTCATCATATTTTTACATTATAACCCAAGGCATATTCATAAATGAACTACTAAACATATAGTATAAACAATGTGACATGGTCATCATATATATATATATATAATAACCTCCTCCTAAGACTCCTATTAAGGCTAACTAGTACAATGTTTAGGTAGAGTCCCATACCCTTATCTAGACTAAGCTAGACCCCCTTTGGTTATCCAAGTTAGAGTTCGAGTCATTTAATTCGTTTTACCTTTTGGGAACATCTTTCCCTAACCTGTATAGACCACATGAGCTAGTGTGGAATTCGGTGTCATAAAACCCTACACCGAAAGAAGGAGGACTACTTGGCAAGGTAGTACCAAAACATGAAACATAACAACTATGTGAATCCACTAGTAGTATCCTATGGGGGAACATAGTTCGAGAACTCGAAGATTTAGTTCGGACATTCTTTAATACGTCATGCATGTAGTTTCCAATCTCAGAGTAATGTACGTGTTCCTACCTTTCCTAGTAGAAGAAAATCCCATCATTATAGTCACTCAGGTGCAGAAGCTAGAAGTCCCTTTTTTTAAAAATGTTTTAAGCCTTATTATAATCATAGATTAGTGACTCATAGGGTCTACCCCTGTATGATCATATCATAAATAGTCAATAAGAATTGTATGAGAATAAGTTGTTTAATCACAATCCATCTAAGTCGAGGTTAGACAATTAGATTTCATTCGCTGATCAAGGGACATTGATAGTTTTGTTAATTCCTTATATAACATAAACCCTAATACATCAACCTCACAAATAGACAATAAAATTTTCAATTCAACATCCGATACATACTCCATGTAATTCAATGACTAACAACATTAAACACAATTGGAAATTAAGAAATGAGATTCAAGAAACTTCCAAGTCGTCCTCATGGGCTACATCAAAGGTACTTACCCATCAACACATAAGACTTAACCAATTTGGGGAGTAAAATTTTTTTCATCACACAAATGCTAACCAATAAGATAATAAGGGTCATTGCATTTCTTCTATAAACATATTTCAATACTAGCCACAAATTAACACAAGATACATATGGGGTATTTCACAGACACAATTCATACCTACAAACCACATCTCAGAAAGAATTGATTGATCCTATAATATCTTATTTAAATAATAACACCATAGTAAGATAATGATAAACCAATAACCAAGTCAATTAATGACTCACAATCCGACATAGGCCAAGCATCAAAACCTTAGGGTGAGGGATTGAGGATAATGTTCTTCAATTTATGACCAAACATCAAAAAATTACCATAAAAAAGTTAAATGAAGATTAGATATGCAAGTATAAGGAAAGAAAAAGTAATCAAAGGAAGCGGGTCAAGTTCTTAATTGTGAAAGACACACATAAGAAAACACCATTTTTGTAAGTCTATTGTGAAGGAGGAACCCTTTAAGGAAAGAGTCCAAAGGTGATTAGAAACCCTACGTTACCGATTTGAGAATAATTTGATGGTGAATTCGTCCCTTCAATCCCAAAACCCTAATCCTTTTAGTCTTTAATTGTTGAGTTTCAACGTAGATGAGAATACAAGGAGGAAAGGAAGTAGTTTATTTGAGATTGTCTTTAATTTAATGAGGGGTTGTGAGTAAGGTAGTTATTGGGTCTTAAACAAACTTAATTAGAATCCGTAACCCTAATTAAAACCACCTAACCCCTAACTATTTAAATGAGACCAACTTAAATTAGGTAGAGAACTCAACCCTCACATACAAAAACCCGATCGATGGCCCCTCTGTGAGTCGACGATCCCTTATCCCTCCATCCTGCACTCGCTTGATGATTTCAGAGATTGTGTAGGCAAGGGGCTTTCATGCCTTAGCTAAGTGTGGGACGACGGTGGCATCAACGCCCCATGGATGCACACACGGACCGTAGCCTGCACTTCTGCACTACGTCGATAAATTTAGAGGTTGTGCGGGTGAAGGGACCTTCTCAAACACCCTAAGTGTGGGACAGAACTGGCATCGACTCCTCGTTAGTCGACACACAGGCCGTCTTCTATCCCGTCAATGCACACGTCCAGACAGTGTTGTATCAAACTAGAAGGGTCCTCCTCGAGGGCCCTTGGTTGGTCCTTGGAGAGTCGTACCCGGATTTTTCAATCATGAAATAACTCAAACACCTAATATCTACCTTTCCACTAATTTTCGTACCTTTCTGACTCCTAAAATTTATTCAAATAGGCTAAGTCTTACTAACACCCCTTTGAACCAACTTCCCGGACGTTCTTGGGCGTTTTGCTTCTCAAACCTCCTAAATGACCAACATTCATAAAAAATGGACTTTGAAACAGTACTTAGACCTTATGAAACCTATGTAAGGCTTTACGCCACATCTTGGATTTTCAAGGTGTTACATGAAAGGAACCCACTATTGATACCTACATACCTGGTGATGAAATCCACAGAGAAACATTTAAATTTTTGGGCTGGAACTGCTGGAATTTTGCTGCATTCTTAAACTAGAGTTTTTGACCTTTTTCTCCTTTTTTACTTCTAATTTTCTAAGTTTTTGATTAATGATTTGACTTAAGTAAGTTTTAGTTATGTTTCCACGCTTAAACTGACTAAAATATGATGATTTAGGTCAAAACAACGTATCTTAGGGTTTAAACAAAGTGGGAAAAGTCCAAAAGTACCCTTACAATTTAAACTATTCGAGTGACTAATGGACCCTGTCCACGGACTGTGGTCTTACATATGGTTAGTAGGTCATAGGACGTAGTCTATTGGACCAGACGACGAACCTAGTTACAAACGAATCGTGGTCCTCACTACGGTCTGTCCTATTCCTTCGTCGTTTGGTTCAGAGAGTGGGCTTATGGACTATGATCAATAGACCTAGTCCACGGACTATGGTCCCACCTATGGTCTGTCCTATTCCTTTGTGGTTTGGTTCAGACAAAGGGTTTATGGACCATGATCGACGAACCTGATTATGGACCTTGTTCCTACCTATGGTCCTTGCTGTCATTTGGGGTCTTTGAGTTTTATGTGGACCAAGATCGACGGACCTGGTCCAGGATCGTGGGTCCTACCTTTGGTCTGAGGTCCTGCGCCATCGTCTGTGGACCAAGATTGATTGGACCTAGTACACGGAGACCGTGGTATCATTCGGTCCCATAAGTGGCCTCGTAGATGACAACCTAACTTCAAGAAAATCTGAATTTCGGGTTATATAGGGTAGGGGTGTTTATTAATATCTCCCCCATGAGAATCATCGTCCTCGAGGAAGACTAAAATAGTTGAAATAAAGGGGAAGATAGAGCCAATCTCTACTACTAAGCACTAGAATGACTTTCTGACTGATAGAGTTTTGAGAACATGCCAATACGAGAATATACAAGTACAAGCTTAGGGAAATGATTCTAAGAAATAAATTCCCAAGTAGTTACCTATACGGACTAACTCCAGTTCCACAAAACTTGACTGAAGCAACTTTTGATTTTCAACCTCTCTTCTGCGTTCAAGAATATCAAACTGGTACCATCCTAATAAGAAAGGATATCTTTTCACCATCACAATCTCTAATGGCACACAGAGGCGGGAATCACCCACACATTTCTTAAAGAAGCGAGATGTGGAGACTGAAGTGTGCTTTGCGTCTAATTTCTGCGGGCCAAACTCTTACCTCATATTTCACCTTGCCAATACTTTTCAAGATCTTGGAAATGGCCTATATCTCTTGGATTGACGTTCCTTTCTTTCCTAATCTCATCAATCCTTTCATATGTGAGATTTTTCAAATAAAACTTAATCAATCAACTGGAACTCTAGTACATCTCCTTACATCGGCCTAAGATTTTTGATTGTGACTCTGGGTTGTTTACGTCTTCTCTAATGAGTTGCACTTCTCAATAGCATAAGGACTTAATTGGCTTATTAAAGATTACTTCAACCTTACTCAAACCAAAACCACGAGAGGGTCTACATTCTACGCCATATCGTGCCTCATAAGGGGATCATCTAAATGCTGAATGGTCTGGGATGGGAATGGTTGCTATTGTTATAGGCCAACTCAATACGTGGAAGGGGATTCATCCCCAAACTACTCTTGAAATCGATCACACAAGGTCTAACATAATCCTTAGGGATGAATGTAGGCTCTTGTCTGTATCCGTCTGCGGATGTGTGAATTGTGCAAGCTAACTGGAGTACCAAGACACTTCTGAAAGGACATGCAGGAAATAAAAGGTTATAAAAATGAGTAGAGAAACCTCTAATGGAGACGATAGACAAAGGAACCATAAAAACCTCACAAAATAAATATTAATCATTAATTAATGTAAAGCTTGGCATAGTCCCTGAAAAATCCGTAGTCTGACCGCTAAAAGAGGGAAAACTTAGTCATCCTATCAATTATCACCCAAACAAAAGTGATAAAGTGATATGTATGCGGTAAGAGGTAAACCTTTTGGATGGAATCCACATGATCAATCCCACGTCCAAAAGAATATCAATATATTGAGTCATACCTCTGGTATTCTAATGTTCTACCTGACTGTGCTGGCAATTGGCGGCACTTACAGCACAAAATCTGATACATCCCTCTTCATTCATTCACCAATAGACTTTCAACAGGTCGTGTACATCTTAGTGGCACAGGGATAAATAGATGATCTGGTTTATGGGATTCTGAAAGGATTTAGTCTCAACCCCACCCAAGAAGGAACACACAATCTACGTAATGGGGAAAGTTACACCATCTCCCCCTTGGGACACTCTCTTGCTTTTCCGTAAATAAACACCAAAAGAGATCTGGCCCCATTTTAAACTATTACAACTATATGTATGCCATAAGGCGAACTCCTAACTGAGCAAGCCTGTGAACACCTTCACTAGATCATTCCTTCTTCGTCAACATGGGCTACACCTACCAATTAGATAATACACTACGAGCATTGCCTATACATCGCCTTAGAGGATGTAATTTGCACACTCAATCATATCTTAATGAACTCCACGACATCTTCTCTGGTGAGATTAAACTCTTTGGGTGGTGAACATATTGAAGGCTTTATCGTCACTAAAACATCTACGTCGAATACCATAAAGTGTGTGTCTATTATATTGAGTGCAAACAGCAATACTAACAAGCTGAGGTCATGAGTTGATAGTTCTTATATCGCACATTAAGTGTCTCGAAGATAGCTAAACCGGTATTCTCGCTGCATCAACACACCAAACAGAGGAAAAACTCTTCGATGCATCACAATATATAAAAAACCATCTGAAACCTCTGGTTGATGCAGATAGGAACTTTAGTCATCGAGTTTTTAAGTCTTGTAAAGCTTCTCACAATAATATGACCATTGAAACTTGGAACATCTTCTGAGTTACCTCGTCAAATAGTGAGGCTAGGATGAAAAGTCTTCAATGAACCTTCTGTAATAACAATCCAGACGTAGAAACTTTGATATCTGTAGCAGAGGAGGTAGTGGACTA
>JAKWJA010001025.1:0-26660 GCA_027704765.1 Solanum habrochaites | reverse complement strand
AATTATCTCGGAGTGATAGTGGGGGAGAAATATGAATCTCCCTTTTGCAGGAGATATGTGTTTGGAATAGTGGTATTATTCATCAAACTACTGGCACCTTATAGACCACATCAAATGGTTTGGGCAGCACGGAAAAAACAGAACATTAAAGGAAATGATGAATGCCTTAATGAATAAATTCTGGTCCAACCGCGAAACCTTTGGGGGGAAACCATCCTTACAAGTTAATAAAATACTCATAGAGTAAACCCCATCGAAAACCAATCAATTCCATAGGAGTTGTGAAAGGAGAAAACCCAACTTTGAAATATTTCAAGTGTGGGGGGTGTTTACCCAAGGTAGAGGTTCCTGCCGAGAGGTTTAAAAATTGGGACCCAAAACAATAGATTGTTCTTTATTGGGTATGTTGTGAATAGTAAAGCCTGTCGATTTTTGAATTCAAATCTGATAATCCTGAGATTCATGTTATAACGATCTTTAAATCAGATATGCAGAGTTTTTTGAAATATTTATCCGTAATAAAACTGAAAGTGAGTCACAAGTGAAAGACTCAAAACGACCACGAGAAAGAATCAATGGAAAATTTTCTAACTGTGAGGAACCTAGGCGGGTACTCGACAACGACAAATCTATTTGCTTTTTCTTTTCGACCAATTTTGTAGCATCTATTGGCTTGAAAATAGCCTCAAACATTTGAGCAACTATTCCTTGTCATAGTCAACTTATTGGAATGAGCAGTCACAATGAGATTGAATCAATTTTAAGCAATCACCTTGGGAATGGGCTACTTTCTCTATAAATAAACCTTTAGGATCAAAGAGGATCTTTAAAAGAAAAGAACTTATGGGACTATTGATCAAATATAAGGTAGACTGGTATGTCAAAAGGGTCACAACAAAAGGAAGGTTTTGGAACTACTTTGACCCTACTCTATCGGGGGGCAGTAACAGGAAAGCATCAATAGGATGTGTAATAAATAGCACTAGCCCAGAATAGTGCATGATCTTAAAGGCTCCCCCCCCTTTCATTTACACTACACCCCTTTTTCCATAGGGAGAGTTTACAGGAAGAAATTTACATGGAACAACTGAAGGTTTTATAGTTCCTGGTACAGAAATGAAAAGTGTGTAACTTGTAAGTCACTTTATGAATCAAGCAAGCCACACAAACCAATGGCATGCTAAATTTGATCAAAATAATGTTGGCAAATGGATTTACCAAGATTAACGAATGTGATCTATGTGTTTTACATTAAAACGTTATGAATCCATGAAGTCCATTGTTTGTTTTGTATGTTGATGACATTGTTAATATGAGTATACGAATTGACGATATAAATTGCTACTAAGCTTCATGTTGTCCAGCAAGTTTCGATATAAAGACTAGGAGTTTGCTGATTTGATCTTAGGGTCAAGATTATCAAAACTCCCCAGGGACTGCATTATCTCATCTCATTATATTGAAAAAGTTTATAGTTCATTTAAATTGAATTTCCATGTTGTCAAAACTCCATCTCCAATTGATTTTAAGTTTTGTACATTTAAAAAAGAATGAGGTCAAAGTGCCTCAATTGGAATATGCCCAGAGTGGTTGGGAAGTTTGATGTATATTATAATGCACGCGACCAGATATAGTATGGTGTTAATTAGTACTGAGTCGTACACTAGTAATCTGAATCAAACTCACTGTATTGATATGAACGTGTGTTGGGTTACCAAAAATATACACAACATTATGCTTTGCAATGGATTAGTGATGCAAATTGGATCACCTGGTCAAATGAGGTAAATCCACGAGTGGTTATGTATTCATACTGGTGGAGGACTTGTCTCTTTTGGAAATCGTCCAAACAGACTGTATTGCTAGCTCCACAATGGAATCTGAATTCATTGCTTGTGGATAAGGCTGGGGAAGAAGCAAAATACTCCCAGAAATGTTCCTAGAGATATCAATTCTGGCCCAAACCTGTTGGAACCCATTTGCATATATTGCATAGTTAGCAACAATAGGTAAGGCAGGGAGGCTTAATGTCAACGGGAATTCCGTCATATACTACAGAGAGCATAACATCGTAAGCAACTACTCAATCTAGTTTTGGTAGATTTGACCAAAATAGTGTATCTACGAGATGACACGCGTTAGAAATCACCTACCTATGTGAGTGTGCAGTGGAAGCCGCTTCAAAGAGAATTTTTATGTCAAAAGCCTTTCTTTAAATCACTATGAACCAGAGATGTTCATGGCTGAAACGAACAGAACCGTAAGAATCCATAAATAGTAAAGGGTTAATTGTGGACATAAATGGTTGTCCTAGGTATACCCAAAGCTCGACGTTTAAAGATATTACATCTACCGATTGACCGAGTATATCAAGCTATGTTCACTGCGGTAAAGTCCAATGGAAACCTACTTATCCAGATGCAATTAATCCTTTGCTTGTAAAGTACACAATTTCCGTGCATTCCTTGTTCTACTATCCATCATTGGGGGGATTGTTTGTGGTTGTAGGCAATAATTGAGAAAATAGAGGGGAAGAGAGGATTTGAAAAGTTGAGAACTTGGAAAGGTTGGGAACTTGAAAAGTCCTCTAATGCTTTAATAAAAAAGGCAATTGTCCCTCATCGGTAATGGAAATGAAAAAATAAGAAGAGTTTAAAATAAATAAATACTCCTATTAATTGGTTAAAAGGATTGGAAAGCGGGACCCGCATCGCGCTGTCCGTCGTCGTCACTCGCCCTCGCTCGCTTGGCTTTTGGCTTTGGCAAATGAATCGAGAGATTATTTTTTTTGGATAAATTTATTTTGAATTATTTATTTAATTTAATTAAATGGACAAAAAATATTTCATTAATTGTTGATAACAGAAATTAACCGAATGTTTTTCACTTTTTAGTTAACCCAGACCCGCTCTCGGATCGTCTGTCTTACTTTCTTTTTCACATAAACACATTTTCTTCGTGTATTTTCCCTGCTGTGGATTGCTCGCTGACAGTAGAGTTTTTTGGTGATCTACACTCTCTATTGATTAAGATCATTTTACCACTGGGAGGTTCTATTCCAAATCAAACCTCGATACTAGAGGGGAATAATATTTCTTTTAAGAGGAGGACACTGTTAATTCAGTGGATTGATTTGTCTTCCAAACTAAAAAGAGTATTCCAGATTCTGGTAAGTTTTTACGATTCAAATTATTTTTTAGAAATAAATTTTTCTGTTCATCTTTATTTACCTGGTTCTATAAACCTCAGTTACTTCGTGTTTTTTGAACAATTTTATTTACAACATTAATTTTTTAATTTTCATAACACAGATTGGCAAACACATATTAAATGAAGTATCTGGATATTGTTGTTCGATGAGGTAACACAAATAAGGAAGGCATAATCATAATATGCCCTTATAACTGGTTTCAAATTACATTTAGGCCCTTCAACTTTGGATGTGCACAAATAGACACTAAAAACTTTTTTAAGTGAACAAATAAACACATATGTCCTACATGTCAATTTTTTGTCCTACTTATTGTCTTAACGTATATGTTGGCCAGGTAGGCCTCTGTGTTTATTTATTTAAAATTAGATGAGGTTAAAGTGTCTGTTTGTTCATTATAAGTTGGAGGTCAAAATCAAAAATTTGAAGAGTTGAACGGTCCAATATATGTAGTTGGCCAATAAAAAAGATTGAAAACCGGCAAATGTTTCGATTGGTATCTGACCTTAAAGGTGTCAAGGGAGTGCAGGCAAAGTTCAGTTAGTGGGCAGCCATGACGCCGTAATTTTGTCATAACCTGTTAATTGTGATGCTGAATGCTTAAGGTTGTTGTTATGTGCGTTCATTACTTTGAAAAAACCTGGCTGTGTTAATTGTAACTTTAACCTGGATGATTGAACTTATATGTGATTAATTGAATAGATATTGTGTACTTCCAGTCCTAAGATTTTTGGCCATGAGGCAAGGTTTGTGTATACAATGTCGAAGGTGAGGATCCAATAATCCCTGAAAGAGTTTATGGTTTGAATGACTATGACATTTGTGTTTTGGAACGTCCTTACGGTTCCCGCATTGTTTGGTTTAATTTGTCCCGGTACAATATGGAAGTAGAAAACATTGTTGACTTTGAAATTCTAGCAGAAGAACATTTGCTGGGTCACCATAGCGGATGTCCGACCGCTACAATGCTCCTACTGTGGTGAAAGATACTTTGTTATAGCGAAATTGCATAACAGTTTTGAGACTCAACTCTGTTTTTTTCCCTGTTTCTCCTCATTTCCAATTCCCGCAAATTTCAAATTTTGAGCACAAAAAAAGTAGTTTATTTATTACAATGGTTCATTTGTTTTTGTTTTATCAAATTACAAGTTAAAAAAAATTGAATCTCAAACTTGAAGAGATTAAGATCCAACTCAATTTGTATTTCAACTCATTCTAATGTTCCAATTTATATCCAATCTGTCGATTTAACACCCCAAGTAGATAAGATTAGAAATTTCTTTTGAAATTCGCTTATTTTAAGCAAGACAAGGAAATAGACCATGGGTCGATTTTTTCCAAAGATATCTCCAATTTTTTTTGACTTAATAATTCTTTCAAATCACAACTTCATCTGGTTCCACAGTCATATTATTTTGCATTTATGAAGTGGTAAGGGTTTGTTAAACGAACTTTGATACTTCCACCGAAAAGAAGAACAGGACAGTCATATAATGTTTGCAATCCGCATCTGTTTTCGGTGCCAACCCAATTTAAACTCGTCAATGGAATTTTTATAGTTCTTTTTAATATTGATTAACCTTAAAATGTATAAAATCTTTTTTGGTTTTTTTTCTTTAATATGTAGTCTATATAATTATTTTTTTTTTAGAATATTTTTGCACCTGATTTTAAATTTAATTATTACTTATAGTTGGTAATAATCTGTTTCAACTACATTCTTTTGTCGAGTAATTTGCAAAATTTATTTTATGATATTTCATTATTACTTTTGTGACTGTTTTCGGTGTCCATCACTGCATTTCATATTTTTTGTGTTAAATTTTTACAAACAATCTGTAAATAATTATATTTTAATAGGACTAACGAAAAAATTTGAATTACAATTAATCATATGTTTGTAAAAATTTTAAATTGAAAAACGAATATTATTAGTTAGACTTGATCTATATATTTAAACTTTGACTCAAATAATTTTAACGTTATATATTTTGAAAAAATGAACCGAAAGCAATTCAACTTGTGTCTACCCCCTATTTAAAAAGTAAGAATCTAGTCATTAATTTTAGGAAATAATGAAAATCAATAGATGCTATCTACGTTTTTTTTTTATAGAAAAAATCATTTAATATATTTCATTTAAAAAATTTAGGCTCGTTTCACTCAACTAAGTTTTCCTTCATACCTTTATTTTTTTACATAAACATATCTTATATAACGGTAATAATTTATACACTGGCTAACTATAATTTTGTTAACGTCATTAATTAGATCATCAAAATGAAAAAATCCATCTAATTGAAGAAATAAAATCTCAATTAACTCCACAAAAAAAAAATCCCCCCTCACCCATCCACATCCTTAATTATAAACCAAAACAAGTGATTGTGCATATATTGATACAAAGTATAATATTCCGTTCTTCGCCTTTGTTTAATTTCAGTTAAGGTTTCATTATTGTACCAACAAAACTATCCTAATTTTCAATTTAGTATGGTTTATATTGAAAAAGGTAATATTCCTTCTTCTTTATTCTATTCGGAAAATCCCTTGTCCTAACGAATGCGGGTTGCAAATGCAAGTGTGCTCTTTCAATTAATTAAGCTTTTATCCTAAAATTGAAGGAACCAAAGATGCAATTTTTTATTAATGTTTTTTCCTCCTCCCAAGTCCTTTGCAGCCCTCTATTAAAGGACATTGTTCCCTTGCGCATTTGCTAAGAACACATCTAGCCCAATCTACCTCTTTTTTCCCCAAAAAAAGAAAAAAAAAATGGCACACCAAAGAGATCTTGTACAATAGGGTCAGAAGGTTTCGCTCTAATTGATGAATAAATTACTTTAGTAAAAAGAGAATGAATAGACCCTCCCAACTCCACCACTGTCGCCCACAATCTGGCAGCTGCCAACCGGTCCCACATTTCGAGTGCCCCGCAAGCTACAACTATCCTATGCTTTCACTCGAAGACTCAGGTTTATGGGTAATTCCACATTGAGTATAACAGAAGATATGACACACTACCAAAACCACCGTGGCTTTAAAATAGCTACGAGGCAACTCCATTAACATGATGGTATAAGGTTTTCCAATTATTCTAACACACGCCTAATGCGCATGGCTCCTCTGTTGGGGCTGCTTCTATATATGCAGAAGTTTAATAGTTAATTACGCTACCTAACGCATGTAGTATGTTTTGCATAAAAAAACCACGGTTTATATGTGTTGTATTTTCAAGGTATAAAAGTACTTCTTGTATATGCATTATATATATCCCTTTCTCAAACCAACCTAAAAAATTATTTAACGATTCTTAATTTGAAATTCTACTATATTTTTAAATTGCCTTCTTCACGCAATAAATTTCGTGTTTTCCTAATGAAATCCAAAAGACTAATGAAAAATAACATTAAAGGAATCCCAAATTTGTAAAAGTCGGCTCAGAAAAGTCGTTTACTTTTGATAATAGGTTTTTTAAGACCTTACATAATGGTTTTTTCACTATTAAACCACATACAATTTCAACATTTGCGAGGCAGAGGTCATTGCCGTCCATAGATCACAGTGAAATGAGACTCAATGTCTCAACCCCACTTAAATCAAGAGACAAGCAGCAGCCACTACTTAAAATGTGCCAATTACATGGGATATATTTGGGCAAGTATACTTGTGGAGTTTCCCTTTGCAACAATATAAAATTCCTCAATATTTAAAATATATTATCTTGTGTAATGTAGATTGCCAACAAAATTTCGCAGGTAAAATTAGTGCCATTTGCACAATGAGTTCTGCAATTGTAACCTAGGAAAACATACCGCATGAACAATATCTAATCTCAAGGTAAAATTGTAGATCTATAGAAAGAAGCCGAAGAATTTTGACCTTATATTTGTGCGAAAAATTGACGAAATTCCGTTCTTTGAAGTTTGCCCCAAGCACCTTGAAATCTCAAGAAAACAAGATAAATGTCATTCACAAACTAATGTTTTTTTTGGTTAGTGTTTTTTTCATAGAAAAAATGTGTGGTTAGAATTTTAATTTTCTTTCACTTTTCTCTGTTTCTCTTCATCTATTTCGATCGTAAGAGTTTTCTTTATTTAAAATAAGGTTTGTGTACATTTGGGAGCAATTAAACCAGTAACTCTTCCCAATGCACCTCCCATGCACCCCCTATTTTAAACGAGACTTACCTCCTTTTTTATCAGATAACATTTTGGGTCCTGGTCGGGTCGATCCACATTGGCATGCATGACCCAAAACTTACATCTCTCACTGTCGACATGGTGCAATACCCAACTATACATCAACTAGGAACAGCACAATTACTATGATAAATATTTTGCGACCTGTGAGCATCAATAGCTTACCCGAAGGTTTTACAAGCCTCACATAGGAATCATCCTTTTTTGTCACAACCAGGAGCACCCCCCTAGAATAAAACATGACGTACTTGACCTCTCGGAGGTCCTTGTACAACCATAGTTATCATTTCATCGCATGGACATAGTAAATTTTGGGCGGAAAATTTAAAGCTTTTCATAGCACATCATATGCTCGAAACATAGCTTCACACATATATAAACATAAGTCGTAATCATATTTAGAACCCAAAGTCCTCTTGCCATTTTAGACTCAACAACATTAGAATACATTAGGGACACGTCCCTTAAAAAACTAAGACATAACTATACAATCGTTAAACATTTTACATTAGGACATGAGTAGGGACCTTGGGAACTTAAGGACCCCTTTCCTTCAGCTTGAGATTCACATATCAAAGCTCCTCAATCATAGACAGTCCTAATGCATCCATAACCTAAAAAACCCACACTTTTGTCTAAAAAGTTAGAGAAGATGTGATTCGTACAAGAAATGCACTAAGTTATGACAACCTGCCAAAACAGTGCCATTTAAAAGGGACATGTTTCTTTAATCCATACTACTTTACTGCCTTTTTTGGTACACCTTTATAAAACCTTTAAACATAGCATTGAATATCATTCATATGCTTCATATAACATAGTCAATCAACGTCAACATCACATAAGATCATATTTAGAATTTATTACAATTTGAGTCACATTACATTGATACTTTGTCAATTGCATCAAACCTTAAAAAAGCCACAAGGAAACATGCATTCATCTACACAAGACACACATAAACCATCAAGGAAGTATAGTACAATATAGGACATAGTTAAGTCAAGACTATAAGGTATATACAGTTAACTCCTAGTCCTTATGCAACATATACTTTATTTTAACTTCAGCATAGAACCTTATAAGAACTAACTCTGCCCCCAATCTACGTCTACTAGTAACAATGTATATCTAAGGCTCATAACTTCACATCATACTTAGTAAACTATCATGAGGCCACAAAGCCTTTTAACCTCCAAGTCCATACATCAACATAGTAAAAGAGAAGACACTTTCATTTATGTCAACAAGACCTTCATCATAGTAGTCCAACCCAGATCAACTTATGCATAAAGACTCATATCATGCACATCTTCTTCATAACAAGTAGACAATACTACAATGTCATGCAAAAAGAACACATACTGTGACATGCATTTTTAGAAAACACCTTCCCTAAACTTCCTAAGGATCTACTTGCTGCAATGGTCTATATGGGTTCATTACTTCCACCTATCCTAGTAACCTCCCTTAAAGTCATTCTAATTAGTGTCCAAGGTCATTTTACTTCTATTGATCCATTTTACTTTAGGGAAACTATAGGCCTTAAACCGACATAGACCATGTGAGTCTAAACATGGCATCTGGTGTCTAAAACCCCACACCGGAAAAGGTGATCACCGGCGAAAGTAGAACAATGTGGATTAGCTTCTAGGTGGATCCTACTAGCTTCCTATGGTGGCAACATAGTTAATGGAACTTGGGGTTACATGTGAAAAACCCTTTCTAAATATGCCAAGATTAGCTTGTACTTATTCACTTATGGAACATCACTCCTAACACCTTTGGTGTCTATTACCAGCGCTCAGCCTACCCATGAGTTGTTATATGGGGTACCTCCTCCGACCAAGGAAATGGACACACACTCATATTCAAGTGTTACCTTACTTAACTTCCTCGGTGCTAAGATAACTTTCCTTTATTTTAAAAAAACCTTTAATTATATTTTTTTTACTTTATAAAACATAGGGTTTTAAGAGAGTTTTATCCCGCATAATGCCAATCATAGGTCATATATGATATTTACAAACTAAAATCATGTAAGTAAATCCCTCACTAACAAGCATATGTAAGCATCATTTAGTTAAAGGTAACCATGAATACACCATTCACGGCCCCCCCCTTCTTAAACAAGATCTTCATATATGGTGTTGGTGTATACATATATGTGAGCAAACCGTTCCCACATACCATCTTAAGTCACACATTTTTTCAATGCATTCAATATTCAAAACATATAGAACCAAAACCTAGAAAACCTATCCTATCAAGGTACACAATATGTTGCCATGAATAGGCAAGTCACATACCCTTGCAATACGCGTCATCTATCAAGTCATCCTAGCCTAAGGAAAACAATACTGCATCCTTCCCTAAATAATCACCTTAAAACATCATAGTAAGTTAGACCCGTGAATATGAAAACTACCTTTCATTTAGACCACCAATGACCTATACTACTTGTAACAATGCATGTTAAAGTGAGTGTGTGGTGTACATTGGTCCCCAACCATGATCAACATAATGTCATATCAAGAAACAAATTTTAAGGCAATCCACCCTCCTTAAGAAGACCTAATACTTCATCAGCAATAGACAACACAACACACAATAGCAAATATTGAGACAAGTTCCAACTTCAATACTACCTTAGAATGGCATATTTAAAGCATCAGCTATTTAGGGTACAACCAAGAATATACCTTCAAGGACCATACAAATGTGTGTGTAATACATATATGCGAGAAAACCTTCCACAATAACTCTTAAGTCACACGATGTTTCCAATGCAGTTCCATAGTCAAACATATAGACAACCTAAAACTAGAACTATCCTATCAATGTAAACAAACATGTGCAATGAATATGCCCAAAGTTTTCCCATACCCTTACCCAATACTAGTTAAACCTATTCAAGTCTCCTAGCTAAGGAAACACTTCAAAATACTTCCATACATATCACCTTACATGTATAGTAAGTGACCACTATTGAATATGGAACTACCCCTTTCATTTAGAACACCATGACTTATACTACTTGTAACATGCATGTTTCAAGTGAGTGTGGTGGTGTAACATTGGTCACATGGATCCACATAATGTCTATTCAACAACAAATTCAGGCAATCCATCGTCTTAAGGGGATAATACCCTTTATCAATCAGAACCAACACCCACACATAGCATATGAGACAAGTCAACTTTATAATTACACTAGACTCCTAACTTTGTACACTATTCATGTATTCACATGGGGGTTACATAGATAAGGGACTACTTAACCTTTTTTCACACATACATGAGATCACCTCTACTTTTAACCCAAATGATATACACATGCCTTATACAATAGCCCACAACCTAGAATAACACTAATAGGAAAATAAGGCATAAAACTTCTTCATAGTAAAAATCCATCATAAGAGCCCACATATTTCATATAATTATCAATTTGCCTTCAAGGCCATGTTCAACACATATATAATAACAATAAGGTAAACACCTCCACCATAAGTGGACCATACCACACAATGCCATACAAGGCTTCGGCACATACATTAATATAGAAAAGTAGAGAGGAAGAGTCCCCTTACCAATTCATCAACCCTTTTGACCAACATTGATCAATACACTCTTTCATTAACAATCATATATAGGGCAGTAGCTATTTGTATTTAAATCATAAATAAACCATGTACAAGTCACTACAAGATCATACTATAACACAATACAAGACATCTCACATATACTGCGAAGTAGAGAGTCATAGATCACTCATTAATATACTTTACTTAATTTGTTTATCATGATTAACATTCATAATATACCAATAATAACAACATAGGAAAGTATCTATAACCATAATAATAAAGACTAAAATATGCTTCATTTACCCTAAATCGATATCACATTATGTTCATAGCACTAGCAACTTTAAGGTTAAAACATATAAATTAATCCTTATAAAGATTCTTTGATTTGATCATTAAGGGTTTATACCTATAATTCATTCATAACATCAACCTAAAATAGTAGCTATAATAATCTTCACCTAATCGATTTCAACATTAAATCATTAAAAGGCAACATTACAGTGAATTATGGAAACTAGACTAAACATGTTCAAATCTTCATACGTTGATCCATATGGATTCTTAATCATCAATTCAATATCAATTCACGTGAATAACATTAGATGTAGACAATTCAACGTAACAAAATCACAATTCAACCATTAACAAGTCATGATCACAAAGCCCATGCAAGGCTAAATTAATTTGAGGAAGGAGCATGAGTTCATCATGCAATTGGAGTAAAGTCACGTTCAAACCACTGCATTAACTTCAATTAATCATGATTTAATAATTCAAAATGTTTTTAGAAAGAACCCATGGCTAGATTGAAGAAGAAGAACTTTGATCATGAAACCTTCTTTGAAAGCATGAGATTAACTCTCCAAGTGAAAGGTTACTTAGAGATGAAGGATTACCATACCTTTATCTACATGAAGACACTCTCTAAATAAAACTTGGTTTGAAGAAAGAAATAGAAAGAAAGAAAAGGAAAGAAAGGGGAAATCATGGACAATCCATCCAATTCTCCAAGCTGTTCTTTGAGCTTTTTCAAACAACAATGGAGGTTTCTCGGAGTATTATTTTTGGGAGGGAAAGTTACCATTCTTTTCCCTCTCTTCTCGAAATTCCTTAAACTCCCTTCACCTCGCCGTCTTACTAAACACAAATAACTAGGCCGTATGTCATCACCCCTCACCTTTCTTTTCTCCCTATTCTACACCCATCGTTCCTCCCCACCGTTTCTCTACCATCTGTTCCACCTCGACTTTTCATCTTAACGCGTATTCATCATTTTATCAACTATATCCCCCACCCCCCCATGTACACTCTAACCGCCCATTTTCTTTCCTTTACTTCTTTCTCATTTCCCCTACCAATAATAGTTAGCCTTCAAGCGATGGCAACGTACATACACAAGCTATTAAAGCAATGACTCACTTTAGAACTCCGGCTCGGCTCGCCTCCACTTCCTCGGACTCGTTTCGAGTCGCTACTCGACTCTTTCAGCTCACCAACACTTCAAGATCAATGTATGTGAGTTGGGTTTGGGACAGGGGTTGGTTGTTGGTTACGTTTTAGATGACTTATATACACCTAAAGTTAAGATATAAATAATTAATATATAAATTATAAAATAAATAAAAAACCTATTCGAGTCAGGTTAGTTTAGTTATTTAGAAAAGTGGGGTGGTAAATTTCCCATTCACCCCTTATTAGAACAGTCGCGCTAGATAGTTAGCCTACAGGCCACAACGACGGAGAGCATTTTTTGACGGCCGTTAGGTTAGTAGGCTACGGGCCAACGTTTGGATTCCGTCGACTCGTACTTAGACAAAGTTTGGTTTGATACCTGCCCAAGATAAGTACCAATCGATGATACCTCACCTACGGTCCGTTGGTTGACCAACAGGCCGTCGTTTGTTCCGTCGATTGGTCTCGACCAGCCTTGATCCCTTCTTGTGGGGCCCTTTTGCGGGGCCCTTTAGAAAGAAGTCGTAAACCCCGGACCGTATACAATGTTGGTTTAAAATACAACCCTATTTTATAACCTCCAAATGAGTTTCACCCTTCTCCTCTACTTATCTAAACCAATACTTCGCAACTCGTCCCCCAAACAGGCTAGGCCTCATCAAGGACACACGTTGGGAGCGGCGTCAAAAGGATATCTTTCGAAACGACGGGACAGGGGGGGGGGGGGACCGCAAACGGCGGGAAAACGCCAGGAGAGAAGAGGGAGAAGCGGGAAGGAAGGAAAAAAAGAAAAGCAGGAGAGAACGCGGGGAAGAAAGAAGGCAGAAGAGCAGAGAAAGAGTAATGAAGTACAGGTATGTATATAAATATATAAACCAAATGAATGTGTATGGACACTTTTGAGAAACATAGGTGAATAGTCTGTCTCGAACGTTTAGTGTCCCTTGACATTAGAAATTCCAAAATCATTTCAAATTTTTACACCACTTAACTTTCCAAACCATATCTAAGTAATTTTAGGACCTTTATATAACCTCAATACAAACATGTTTAGGCTCTCGATACTCATTTGGTTTTTTTATGGTTTCTTACAATATCTCCCACTTGGAGAACATTCGTTTTCTTGAATGATACTTAGGGCTCTTGTAATCACAAAAATGATTTTCAATGCATCATAGAGCAGTTCGTAACATTTTATAAACAATCATTCAAGTTCATTTAGCACTCAATGCAACACAAGGTAAGCAGAACCATTACTCACTCACTCTTTAATGCCTCAAACACAAAGTCTCTTTATCATGGTCATAGGGAGGACACCTCCTTCTCAGTAATTCATAACATGGTCATTCACCTCAATTCATACATAGATCATCTTGAAGGCCCACACAATAGGCAGGATTTATATCAGTTGTTTTACTTGAATATCACTAGAAGGAATCTTCTTAAAATTGAGGATTATTATCGTAAATATAGGTCTAATAACCCCTATTTTTTAATAAAATGTCGAACATAAATTGATCAAAGAGATTGACATGTAAACATAGCTAATTATATTACACAATTATAACTTGACATACTATAACTCATAGAATATAATGCTTTACATTATTTTGATCATAATGATTCGCCTTTTAAATAATGAAAAAAAAAAATCTTTCATTTTTTTCTGAATATGACCCAAATATATTTTTTACTATATTATTACCAAAAAAAAAAACACAAGAAATTAAGATTAGTTTTTTTTTTTTTTAAATCTTTTTATTAAAAGTACCAAAGAGGTTGCCATTTTAATTTTCAAAATTTTGAAGGGAACATTGTTTAGCTCATATAATTCTATATTCTTTACATTTATTTTCATCATAGTGATTTCGCCTGATATAATGAAAAGTACTTTTCAATTTTGTGAAGCAAAAGGATCCAAATATATACTTTTTACAATCCTCATTGACACACCCAGCACCAATTTATATAACCCCCCCCCGACTATCGAGACCCGCACCCCAATTATCTGCCCAGTAGGCTCTATTCACACACGCTTCTCAACGACTCGTGCTCTATCTTCTCCTGGGTTTTATAAAATTTTGTTGTGTGCTCAGCGTTCGCCTCGAGCCGGTCGCGGGAGGAGAGGAGACATCTCGTGACTTCGCGCAGGGTGGGGGGGAACATTAAACTCATGTAATTACAATACTTTACATTTAGTTTTCATCACAATTGTGATTTTTTCTACTTATAATAATAAAAAAAAATCTTCAATTTTTGTGAAAAGATCCAAATCCAAATATATACTTTTTACAATATCTTATGTACCAAAAAAAAAAGAAGCTAAAAATTATTTTTTTAAAATCTTAAAAAGCTTTCAAATAGACAATTTTATCTTTATTAAAAAAATATATTACTTTTAAAATTGGGTTTAATAAAATTGGGACCTAATCTAGATTCGGAATTCGTTACCTACTGACACTATTCGCTTTTTTTTTTTTTTTTTTTTTTTGTTTATTAAACTTTAACCATTCGCCACACTTTTGCAATAACATTTTTTTAGTCATAATATTGAAAAGAAAAAATTTATTTCTCGTTATATCAGTGGTTTAATGAATATCAAAAGGGATGTGTAAGGATGATTCAATCAAATGAGATTTTATCGATACAATATAGTTTGATATAACTTTTAAATTTAAAATGATAAGTTTAAGATAATTGATTCAAAGATTGAGATGTACCTTAACTAATTGTATTGCACATTATAACTTGATCATTGCATTATATCATAATTTTTGTGTCGGATATTTTATAAATTTATAATTATTTACTAAAATTTTTTGATTCTTAATTAAAAGATTAGTTTAGACATTGATTTTTAGATAAATTTTTTTTTTTTCATTCCTATTATTATACTTATAAATGGTCTGTGTGTGATGGTTTGTTATATATAACCTTCTTCAAAAATTGATAAAAAAAAATTGTTCTCTTTTGTCAGTATTCATGTGTTCTCTTTATAATAATCTCAAATTTTATTTGATTTTTTTACTTTGTAAGTCTATTTATTAATAATTTTATTTTGATAATATAATTATAGGTGCATTTTCTTGTTGATATAATGAATCGAGTAATTTAATTGATTATTTTTATTTAATTAATCAAATATTAACAAGACGTCTTAATATACGACGGTTAAATTCGTTGATATTGTAAGAGAAAAATTAAATTATATTAAAAATCATTGGAAAAAGAGAATTTATTCATATTTTTTACAATGTCTTAAATTCTTAGATGATGGCGTGGTAATTTATTTTTTGTTGAAAAATGTTGAAAATAAATGAAATGAATTTGATGATTGTTGAAAGCAGCCCTATATAGATGTACTGTACTTATCAAAATTTTATATTATCATTATAAATTTTTGAATGTCCACCACACAAAAAATTTAATGAGCAAGAAAAAGATAATATAAAAAAGTTCAAAAAAAGTTTTTTAATTTAAAGTGTTTTTTTTTTTTTTAAAGTGATAAATTTTAAATTTTATAAGTAGTATTTTAAAATCATTCACTAGCTTTGAATATTTTCAATTGAATAAAATGATATCGTATATATAAACTTGACGGAAAAAAATTACGCTTTGTATAGGTATTATGAAGATGGATAATGCTTTTCCGATTTTTTAATTTCATGAAATTAGTAAAATTAGTAGTTGAAATTAGTAGATAGAAAAACTTATGTAATTGTTTTGTTCAAGAAACATATTAATTGGCTATCATTCCGTGATTTAATTATAGTATACTATATTTTATTTTTTGGAAAGGTCTCACCAGTAAGGCATGTGTACATCCATTATTTTATGGGAAACATGAAACCTTCAATCAATGGATCCATCTCAAAAACTGTGAAATTGATTGTTGTCTTGTTTGTCTTAACTCTCTTGATGCGATAGAACATGAAATATCTACCGTCTTTACCCTCAAACATTTTTTGTTATGGTGCATACTGACTTTAACTATTGTCTTACAATTTATTTTGTTCGATGCTTACTATTTTTGGTGTTGATGGGGGTTGGTTGTTGAATCCAGACGCCTTAACCTTACCACACGGTTATTGGACTCAGGTATTGTATGTAATGTGATTAATTTGTAATGGTATTGTTGTATGTATGGTTGGTCTGTATTGTAATGTAATTGTTTTTTGATAATATTATGTTTTGGTTTCTATGTTTTTGCATAGACGAAGTTAACAACATAACCTCATGGTCACGACTGGAATCTACGACCCCAGATGAGATCGGCGTCGATTGACCTCTAAAAGGAAGAGAGGTGCACGCAACTACAACCAATAAGACCAAAAACCCACAAACGAAAGCAGGCTAAGAGGTAACGAAGTCACAAAGATATCCGCACACACACTTGATACATAGAACTAGAATGTGTAAGATGCTGAGTGGGACATAGAGGGGAACGAACCTGGAGAGAAAATATAGGAGGGAATGAGGGGAGGCGAAAGAAGAAGGAACGAGAAAATAAATAAAAAAAAAAAAAAGAAAAATTTTAAAAGAAAAGGAGAAAAAAATTTTTGAAACTTTTCTTTATCCTTTTAAACATTTTTACTTTGTTTTATTACACATTATTAACATTTTCTAATCATTCATCATCACATCTAACATTTATTAAGAGTAAGCAATTGAAAGAAAATAGTTCATTAAGTACTTAATGTATTTTATATAATTGCCAAAATGGCTTTCCCGACTCCAATTCAAAGTTTTTTTAAATCACAAAAACAGGACAAGAAGAAAGAAGAGAAAGAGAAGAGGAAAAGAGAAAGGAAAAAGAAACACCAGTGGAACATGTTAAAAATAAATAAAACTACGTTAGAATAGAATGTGAATGTGAAAATATAGCATCCTCGGAAGCATGAGGACCTACCAAAATCTAGGATGAATAGGCTGACGTTCAGATATCTGCAACAACGAACGTTTTATTAGAGCTCTGTCGTTTTCCACCAGGCCTGCACCTAGCAAGTAGATGTTTGTTATGGAATGGGAATTTATATTTAGTCACACTTGTTACTAAGTATGGTGGGTATATATGCAAGCACACACAAGGACATTGCATGAGAAGAAATAATTTTTAAATCTTCTCCTAACAAACATGTTTATGGAATGTCAACGTCGTGGACTTGCCCAATTGAGTTAGGGAAGGTCATGCAATGAGAGTACATGATCATGTATAAATATCCGATTTTGCACATATATTAGCAACATAACAATATGAACCATAGCTTCTTATCATAATCATTTCATTCTATGCCATGAGACCTTGGAATCATGGACTTGACCACTTAAGACTTCCAAAATGAGGGGGGGTTCAACATATGGTTTTTTATCGTCACGACTGTTAGGAGTTTTCATTAAGCCAAACACAGAGTGTTTGCTTCATCATTTCATACATTATTTCATCTCCCTTGCATTCATAGGCCAGTGTCGTGAGAATTACCATCTTATACCTAGGATGTAGTTAAGACTTTCATCGGGTGCGTGCAAAAGAACATGATCAGGAATAGAAACCCCTAATGTCATTACCTGAATCTATCTCTCATCTTGATTATCCTATCCTTAACCACCTTCGGTTATCATCATTTCTTTTTATTTAATATGATTCAATGTTTGAGGCTGACCTCATTCATTCATTCGGAACTTTCACTTTAACGGACATAGATCATGTTGATCATTCATGAAATCCAGGTCTCCACCCACACCGAAGAAAAGGGTGGGAGAATCACCGGCTATTATCTTTTATTTTAACGACTAACGTGTGACCTCAACCCACAGGCGCACCTCAAGTAGAATGAGATGCTAGCGGCTTTGGAAATGTTAACCCCGCCCAGATAGATCTCTATATTGCAGTATAGGTTCTCAAACACTTAGGAGATGTATGGGCGACCCATTACCCGGCAAGCCGGACGACGGAAACAATCTTCAGCTCATGAGAGTTACGTGTGAACCTTTGCCCTTCCAAAAGAAAGGCCGATCACCACTCAGGCTAGCCTATCGGGATCAGTATAACGTTTTTCCAGTTACCTTCAACTCATACATAATGGAAAGGCTGGCTTTCTGTATGAGGACATCATAGTTCATTAGTGATTCTCATATATTATCATAAGTATTATTAAGTGTTTTTTTATTAAAGTTTATAACGTCAATACTTCATTAGTTTAGTTAGAGTGTCATAGCGATAGGTCTCTTCATTATCTTAACATTCTCATTTTGTGCGTACATATTGAGTGTACATTTACTTAGGACCTCATTTGAGATGAGATTGCTCTCTCATCATATACATAGCCTCAAATCATTGATTTCACCACATTATTATTATTAGCACTTTGTTTTTTTTTTTATTAATTACTTCACCTTCTTATGACGTGAATTGGTGACAATGTTCATTTCTTATTTCCTAATCATTTCCCCATCATATGCCATGCACTTGAAATTTCATGTATCTTACACTCATACTTTAACACTCCTAGGGTTTTCATCATCTCATTCGTTTCCTTAGGTTTCACTTAATTTTGAAACGGTTTTATATTAGACCCATTATGTGGTCTATGCATACCAAGCAATGGGGCTTCATCATAGGGTCGCTAAGGTGATTTCTTACTTCCTTAAGATATATATTACAAGACTTATTGTATCTTGTATATATTCAGATTTGATTTTTGTTGATCCAAGTAGGATGGCATTACCTTGGATATTTTACTCACGGAGACTTCGTAGTATCATAGGGGACGTTTGGCACTTGAGAAACCCACCACAACCAAATCTTGAATTATAACTTTGATATATATTCATAATTTTCATTAATTTTATTTTTTATTTTAATTAATCACTCAATACATTAGACTCCTCTAAAATTTACATCTCAACTTTACATGAAAGAAAGAAGAATTAAGAATAATCTTTATGTTAATTAGAATTCTACTAAATTAAATCCAAAATTTACTATGAGGGAAGAAAAGATATAATTTTTCTATTTTAATTAGAATTCTAAATTAAATCTCCACATTTACATGAAAGAATTATTCGATTTTCTATTTTAATTAGAATTTTTTAGAATTTTTTTTATTTAAATTAATATCAAAATTTACATGGAGGATAATTTCATTTCTCCATTTTATTAAGAAGTATAAATTAATTAAATCTCACTATATTTACATGAAGGGATTTTTTATTTAATTTTCTTTTTTTTTTAATAGAATTCTAAATATTTAAATCTCAACATTTACATGAAAGAAAGAAGAATAGAATTTTAATTATTTTCTATTTTAATAGAAATTCTAAATTTAAATCTCAACATTTACATTAAGGGATAATTAATTTTCTTATTTTAATTTTACTCTTAAGTGAACCGAAGGATGGGGGTTCGGAGTCCCCACAAACCCCTTCTTTTATTTTTAAGATTAAAAATGCGCTCTCTAATAACGAGATCGTAGGATAGAATCCCCTCAACCTCACTGTATTTCCTTATTATTTTCCCTCTCTCCCGTAGATCTGAGGTCGTTGGGGTTGATCCCACACGCCTCGCTCTAACTTTTTTTTACTTTTCTTTCACGCGTAATCTGGAGGTCGTGGATTCGAATCCCACTCTCCTCCCATTGTTTTCTTGATTTTGTGATTTAAATTTTGTACTCCTCCCCCCCTCCTTCCCACACGGTTTGCGAGCGGTGTTAGATTCAACCCCAAGCCCCAATTTCTTTTCACCTTTCTCGTGTGCCAAGACAAGGGTAAAAAGGGTTCGATTCTTCCACCCACCAACACCAATGTTTTTTTGTGTTTGTCTTGGCAAAAACATTCGTTTGGAGCCCCACCCACCCCAGTATCGAACCCCCTTCCACCCCTCTTTTAAACACATTCCCTTTTTAGTTATTTATCAAGGCATATGCTTTTGGTTGAGGTCTGTGGGTTTGATCCCTTTGCATACCTTCCACCTATTTGTATTTATGCTATTTATTGTCCAAAATGTCTAGAATTCCTCTACAGCTATCTCCAGATTCTAGAAATAGAAAGAAAATTACTCTTGCAATTTTGTTGCATCAGGTTATTTTTTTTACGGGTAATTTTTTTTTTTTTTTTTAGATTAACATTTGTTTTCTTAATACATTCGTTAGGGTTCTTTAGACAAAGCGAGAGGGATTCGAATTTTATTTGAAGTATGATTGATGATTTGATGATCCGTTTTTAGATAGAGTTGATAGTGTTCAACAAACCATGTGAATATCACGTCTAGGAAAACATTCTACTTACACATATATTATATTTTTATAAAACACAAGCTTGCATTGTTGTCAGCATTGCTTAAAATGATACTCCAAGGCATCGTTTTAGCAACCTAACAGAAAAGACTTTCATGGCCCAACATTCATATTTTGGAAAGACACAAAAAACATAGTCACATAATAATCATGAACTGAACACATACTCGAAACAGATCGTCACACACACCATAGTGTCCCTCTTCTTATACCCTTAACTTACCAAGGCAAAACATACCCACCCTTAACCTAAGAATCATTATGGGCAGTGACCACGAGGAGATTGATGGATAGTGAGCTAGGAAACGACCACCGGGGAAGCCACACATGGAGGCAAAAAACAGGGGGGAAAATTAAAACAATAACCTAGTTATGGATTTGAAATATGAAACAACGTGAACCCTAAAGGGATATTCTTGGAAAGGGACCAAGAGGAGGAGGGGAAAAGCAACCCCATTACCTTTTGACCTTGTTTTTCAAGCTTTGAAGTTTGCCTGCCCAAACTTTGTCGCCAAAACCACGCCAAGTTCACCTAAACCTCTGTCTAAAGAGTTCCACCACCAACTCGATGGACTGGAAGAAATCTCCCTTGCACTTAAAACATTTTTTATTTCAACTTGTTTCCTTTTTAATTTTTTTGTGGGAGTTAGTTTTTTTTTTTAAGTTGTGTGGAAGATGTGAAGAATTTTTTTTCAAAAGTTTTTTTAGTTTCTATTCTTTCTAATTGGCAGAAGACGGGGAGGAGAACAAAAAGAAAGGAGTTCTTTTGTAAACTTGGAAGAGGTGAATTTAATTATTTTAAATAATAAACTGATTAGGGAGTGTTTAATATAGCAAGGTTTAGGAGTCTTAATTCAGACTTAGTCAAATAGGGGGATTTAATTAAATTTTTTTTTTGTAAATCTAAATATGTTTTAGTATTTTAAATCTAATTTATTAAATTATTAAATCTGATTTTATTTTATTACTACGTGTGAAAAAGGACCATTTAGCCCTTTTTAAAATTTCAGATTGTTTCAAAATAAATAATTTTTTTAATCACCTAAGTACCTATTTATTTGATTTTTTTTAAGGGTTGTTTGTTAAGATATCCCCTCCTTCTCCTTAGAACCTTCATCCCCGAATGACACACTATTTACACATCGTATAATGCCTATCAAATCCTAATAACTAATCGCTATGACACAGTAACCACGTAAGCAATAGAAAAAAATATGAAGGGAGAGAGGGATCGATTTAAGGGGAACATAGTCTTACGAGTAGGAAGGTCTAACCTCAAAAGGGGATGAAAAGAATGAAAAGGAAAAGTGAGGGATTAGCGGGGACCCTCATGTCCGCATCAGAATCCCACAGTAGCACCCTCAACAAGATTGATTTCTCCACAAGACCTTCACTTGTGGTAATCTCCTTGTTTCCTCTCAGCCGCTGACCTGTCTGCTAAGATCCGCAAACAGGTACCCTCCATCATAAAGGACAAGGTCTTCGCCAACCCCCAAAACTTCAACATGTGTAAGATTGATGCTGGATCACCTAGGCACATTTCTTCAACATAGAGACATTTTGAAAAGACTTATGAACAGAAGCTTGCTCCGCAGGCAATGCTAACACATAGGGACCACCTCAACCCCCAAGTTGTAGGATCTGTATGGACCCACCATACATGGAACAGCTTTCCCCTTTTTACCCAAAACTCATCACCCCTTCATAGGAGATAATCTTCAAGGGTACACCTGGTGGTCACAACATTATATCTAAGGGCCCCCGCCCCCCCCCGCTTTCTGTTATCTGCCATATGATTTATATTCGGCTTGTAATGTGGTTGTTTGGTAAGTGGTTGTAAAAGCAGTAGCCAACTTGTCACAATCACTCGAACTTCTCCAAGGCCTCATGAATGATATCCAGACCTCTTTAAAATAGATGGACCTCTCCAAACCTCGAACCACCCCCCACACTGAAGATCTCCACCTACCTATCATACAATTGTCTCAATCTCAAACGGTTGCCAATCCCAATGCTGGAGGATAGCTATTACTTATATTGAGAACTCTATCAAAGCAGATGGTCACCATCCCAGCTACCTCTTGAAGTCAGAAGGTTGAAGGGTCACAAATCAACACACGACACCCTCAAAATGTTCCTCCAAATATGTATGAATGGGGCGTTTGTAGAGAGATTGCGCTCATGGCCTGCCCATCTGTCTGAGAGGATGGTAGATGAATGTTTGAATGATGTTTGGTGATGATTGAAAAGCAGTGCTAGAAAGCAGCAGAGTAGAAGTGCTAGTTTTTTACCTGCCAGTTTGCCCAAGCTTTTCTGGAAAAAAACGATCTCTAGGTAGAAATATAGAGAAGGGAAAAATAAGAGGAAAGTAGAAATATGAAGTAGGTGGTGGGGTAAGTAAAGGTTCTTAAAACTGGAGGCTCATTATCTGAGAAGATGATATTTAGACAAAAAGACAAGAAGAAAGAAAGAAAGAAGGAAATCCCATGACTCTCACAATCTCATCTCAATTGTAGAGTCTACGCCCATAATCCGCGACTCTTTGGGGGAAGCGACCGGGACAGGGATGGGGGGGGGAGAGGGGGAAAGGGGGGGGGGGGAAAGGGGGGGGGAAGGAGGGGGGAAGGAAAGGGAGGGGTGGGGAAGGGGAGGGGGGTAGAAAAGGAAGGGGGGGGGGGGAGGGGGAGGGGGGGGGGAGGGGAGGGGGGGGGGAAGGGGAAAAGAGTATGGGAGGGTATTATCCGGGAGGGGGGGGGGGGAGGAGGAAGGCCGGCGGGGAGTAGGAGGAGAGTGGGGGGGGGGGGGGGGGGGGAGGGAGGGTGGGGGTAAAGGTTGCGGGGGGGGTGGGGGGCACTAGTGGAGTAGGGGGGGGGAGGGGAGAAGGTGTGTGGTGGTAGGGAAAGGGAAAGGGGAGTTGAGTTTGGTGGTAGTTAGGAATATGATTAGTGGTTGTTGGGTCTATTATTATGATTTATATCTTTATTTTTAAGTTTTTTTTTTTTTTTTTATTCTATTTATTTTTTAGAAATTTTTATGTATTTTAATGGTTTTGGGATTTATTTAAATTATTTTTATTATTATTTTTGTAAGTTTTTTTATTATTTTTGTTTAAATTTGTTTTTTGTTATTTTTTTTGTTATTTATTCATTTGTTTAATGTTTTTAAATTTTTTTTTTAATATTTTATTCAATATTTATTATTTTATATTTAAAGTAGGCAGAGGGTTGTCAATCTTTGTCACAATAACTCATGATGAGTCAATTGGATGCCTCCTATCTCCTCGGAAAACCAACCACGAAGTCCATAATAATGGGGCCTCCCATTTCCAAGGGGTCGGAACCTCAATACATCGAGTCAGACAACCACAAGGCTTAAGATTGCTCGTGTCTTTAACCTAATTGACAATTAGGACCAATTAGCCCCACATATACTGCAATATCCTTCTCATGGCTACTACCACCAATAAATCTGCTAGATTCTGATACATTTTGGTAGAGAGTTTAGATAGTAGAGTTATAGAACCTGGATGTAGTATGGAATATCTGGGACCATGGGCCCCTCTGCACAATCCTGGTCCGTTTTTGGTGTGTAATAAATCATCTTACATTTGGTGACACACAACCTGTCCTGATCTAAGTATGCTATCATTTCTCAAAGTGTGATGAAAGACTCATTCATTTTTTTAACAACACTGAGTTCCTTCGATTCCATATCAACACAGTAGTATCAAGATGCTGACCCTTTTTGACGTCGTCACTATCAGGGATATGATTCAGAGAACTAGGGTGACAATGAAAATACACCCCTACTAGTAGGTGGACGTCAACAACCCCGCCACCTAGTTTCCAGGTCTGGGTACTCTTTCACCAGTCTTAGTACCTCTTCCATTCCTCAAGGGGGGGTTGTACTTTTCCATGCTTCAATCCTGCTAACTTCAAAAACGGCAAATCAGCCATAACATTAGCCTTACCTGGAGGGTATGTGCACATTCATGTCATTAATCCTTCAACAGCTCCAACCATCTGCGCTTTGCGTAGAAGAATAGCTAACTCTCTCTATTAGTTGAACAAGATTAAATTAATTGGAGACTCTTATGGCTTGTTTGACACAATGTCCACATGAAACGTCCCATACAGGATAATGCCTCCACACCTACCAACTCCAGGTCAGAGTGGGATTAATTTCTTCTCATTGAACCTTGAGCGTCTGGTGAAAAGCATAGGGGCTACACCTCCAACCAGCCTGCCATTGAGAAACACAACCCTAAACCAACCTAGAATGCATTTCACAATTAATAAATAAAAATATAAAACACCGTTTGTGGTTGGGGTTGTTTGGTGTATGGTAAATTATCAACCACCCCCACACTGTGTTAAAGTAAGTAGCAACTGGGGCCGAAAGTGATAAGTGAGTTCTATCCTTAGCTCCATGGAGGAAACTCTTTTCTCGCACAGGGGGTCTTCCGTTATTCAAAGCTTGGAAGCTTGGGATTTTCTTCTTTCGTCAAAGTTTTTATTTAAGTGGGGCGCAAAAGCAGCAAAAATACCAGGGGCCAAGCGCCAACTCCCAGGGGGGAAAGAAAGAAAGCTACGAATATCATTGGAAGGGTTAGGCGAGGTGTGGCGAGTAGAGGAGTGGTAGTAAAGTTTAAGAGGTTTTTGGCTAGTTCTTAACAACTCAGGTCTTCATGGGGTCCACTTTTTCTACCACCTTGATCTCGGACCAACAACATGGCCTAGGAAGGTCTCAGCATCTCAGGCCAGAATTCACACTTGCTGGCATTTGGCATGGGCCATAAAAAACTATGTGTTGTGTTGTTGTAAGTTGTAAGTACCTGAAAGGTTAGTCTCCAAATGTTTGTTCATGATCTTCCTTGGTCTTTTAGGAGTACATGGGATTCATAATGAATACTATGACGGAAAGAGGTCAAGGGTTATTAACGGAATAAGAAAAAAGAAGACTCGGTTCATGAGATCCAATAAATTAAATACAGCAGGTGCATTGCGTGTCTGTTGAGACCCCCAAAAATGACAAAAACAAGAACTCATTTACTGACCATTAACGTGTACGGAAGGCTGGTCTTTGGGATATCTCAAATCCGAACCCTAAGGTGAATGTATGATACCCCTGAACGAAGATCAATAGTGGAGAGAGAAGAGAAAGAAGAAAGAAGAAAGAAGAAAGAAGAAAGAAGAAGAAAGAAGAAAGAAGGGAAAGAAGAAGAAGAGCAGAAGAGAAAAGAAGAAAATAGAGCGACCTTGGAGTCGACGAAACAAATCATCGATTTGAAGAAGGGGATACTTTGTTTCTTTATAAGTGATTTGTTGCAGCTACCGATATAAATCAATACGAAAATATTATAAGGGTTCAATCATTCTTTTTTCAGAAACAGAAGAAGAAAACAGAAGAAAAAGAAGAAGAAAGAAAAGAAAGAGAAAAAAGAAGGAAACAGAATAGAAGAACATCACTGGAGGGAGAGCCCCAAACCCCAAGGGGGGAATAGCTCAGGATCGGTGAAATTGTGTTGAATTATGAAATGATTGTGAGTGAATGTGATGATGATGATGACACCCTTATCAATGAGATCTTTTTTTTTAATGTAGTTTCAACTTTTTTTTGATGTTCTGCAGAGCCCATTCTTATAAGGAAGTAGGTAATTGAGATCGGTTTTAGTTATAGAGGTTCTAAGTCGATTACCAAATAAATCTCTCGTAGGGGAGGGAACCAATGTAAAATCTTCAGGAGGAAAACACATCTTCTTAGGAGGAATTCATTTACCACAGGCACTGATGTCTATGGCACGGAAATGCATGAGTTGAATCATTAACAATCACAAGATGGACATAATTACCCCCCTGGACATCATTTAGTAGCCTTCGCTTCTTCTTAATATTTGGAAAGTACAAAGGAATTA